>CM052165.1:5868544-5881884 GCA_028455555.1 Augochlorella aurata
GGAAGCCAGGGTTCGTTCTCGACGCGGCATAATGCCTTTTGTTAATTATTACAGCAGCCACACTTAGGGGCTTAAAATTCGCCATAAATAATCACTGAGACAATACCACCCCCGGAACCCGCCCCGCCGTTAACTCAGGATCTCTCTCTCTCTCTCTCTCTCTCTCTCTCTCTCTCTCTCTCTCAGCATCGAACACCAACGACACCCCACCCACGGTCTTTCTCCGCTCATTTTCCACCCCCACGCAATTTCGTTGAGCCCTCCGTCGCCCCGTTTTTCGCGTCCCACGGCCCCAGGTACCTTTTCCTTTCTCGTTTCGCTCGCTCCGTTTCCTGTTCGTCGTTTCCTGTCGATATCCTCCGGCGAAATCCGGCGAAAAAAGAGTTCGCGCGATATTCGGCCACCCCCGCAACGAGCGACACCGGCGCGAGAAACGACGCCGCGGGAGACTACGGCAATTTAGCGACCGTGTACCCGGGTCCACGGAATTATTCCCCGGATCGGCCCTCTCCTTTTCCGGATCGTTAGGATCAGTCCTGAAAGCGGGACAACGTTTAACAAGCCGCCGGAGAGCCGCAGGAAGTGCAGCTGCACCGGGATTTCTGCGTACTAGGAACAGATTTTGAGTCGATAGATCAGGCAGATTGCTGAGGCGGAAGTACCTATTATGGAACGCTTTTCAGAGGTAGTCATCGATTTTATTGCAACGGAATAGCGTTATTGTTAAATATTTTTAACAGAAATACCAGCTCAGTCAATTTTGATAGACAGTAAATGGTCTAAATAATTTTACAAGCATCGTGTGATCTATATTGAAATTAATAGCAAGAGTGTCAAGTGTAGTATAGTTATAATTATTGACAAATGTGCAGACAGGACAGAAATGAATTTGTAAATTTGCCAATTTGTAAAGAACAACGTTGAAAAATGTAGGTAGAATTTTTACATGCTCCGTCCATGTTTTATTATATTATTCGTGATACTGTCCCAATTGAGCGACGTTTCATAACAGGTACTTTCATGCCACAGCGTTCGAAGAAAGCGAAACACGCGACTCCGTTTTCCTCCCAGTCGTGTCACTTTTCTATAACTTCGTCTGCGCGAGATACGTTTCCCGGGAAATAGTCGACGCCGGCAAGTAGGCATCGTTCCTGGAACCAAGTGCGTGTACACGGCGGTCCAGCCGCGGCGGCGAGAGAGAAGAAGGGTTGGCCGTCGATTCGCGGCGTTCGGTCCTTTATAATCACGGCGTAGCCGGGAAAGAGGTCCGCGGAAGATTTTAATTTTTCAAGAGGCAGCCGCCTTTGAGGAATCCCGAAGCGTTCTCCATCAGCGTAATTTTCCTCGCGACGTAACTTCTCGTGCCTTGTCCCATGCCCGGCTTTTAAATTATCCGCCCCTTTAAACACGCTTCCGACGTCTTTATGAACCGTAAACCGGGAATATCGTCCGGGAGAAACAATCCATTAACAACATTCTCGATGACGAGCCGACAGCCGCCGCCCCGTGAACATCGAGCTCGGCGGTGATCCCAAAGAAATTCGCCATAGTCAATTTGCAACCGAGACGCGCATCGTTCTCGCCTTCGCGGTCTGCGGGAAACTCCGATCATTTTTTCCGAATTATTTCAGAGCCTCTTGAAACAAGTCCAACGAGGCGGCGTGCGAGAGAAGACAGATACTTCACCGGGGAGAAACGGTTTTTATCCGGCGTTCTCTCGACCTGGCCGGCAAAAAGCTAGTCCTCGGTATCGGCCAGGATTCGCGGACCAAAGAAAAGGCGGAAACGATGGCGGGCCGCGTTCTCGCGTTGAATTTACGACCGCCGCTAAGTACGCTGTCTATCCCGGTTCTTTTTACCCTCTTGAAATCCAGCGAAGTGATTTTTACCAAAGATCGAGTGGGAAACGGCGGCGTCGTAAAATTAATCGATGCGGAAGAGCTGCGGATCTCTCAAACGCACCTACTTTTACGCCTCCTCGCCACGCTACTTCCATGACGCCGTTGCTTCGCGTAAATGATTCGGAGAACTGGATCCGTTATCTGTCCCTGACGACGATGTTAGCGAGCCACTGCCTGAGCCCACGTCTTTCAACCCTCGAGGATTTCCACGGGGTGGATTCTTCCACCCCGTGTAGCAGATACAACAAATTAGGAAACCTGAAGCATTCGGATTGTAATACTGGAGTGAAATTTCAGTGGACGCGTAAATATTACATTATATTGCGTTCGAAGGTGTATCAGTCTTCTATTTCTCTTGGAACAATTATTTCTAAATATAAAGTCTGCACAGATATTTGTTTACCTCGCGAGGCCGGTTACGTAAGTCTACACAGCGAAAATACTTGAAGGTCAACGTCGATTACAATGGGAATAATCAGATAAACGGTGATACAGATTTAATGACAACTTAAATACAAGATAATGTAATCTGCCGACTTGAAGAGGCGCTGACAGACCTTGCAGATAGATTTCATATGTCTGGATTTAATATATGTATGTTATAGGTCGCGTCGATCATCGCGATGCTCTGGTCTATGTGTGAAGTTGAATTATAAAGTTCAATTAAATCCTTGACAGTATCGCATCCGGCGCCTCGTGACACGCCAGTGGCTATCGAACAAAAAATTAGAATCCCGAAGGACATGTGTCTCCAAATAGTCGTAGTAAATGCTAAATGCAATATTAATAATAATAGTATATATTCGGTGAATTAGAGGAAGTGTCTGCGTTACAATAGTATGACAAGTAGCATATAAAAAAGTCATCGCGATATTTAAATAATGAGAATGTAGAAAAAGGCATTAATAATAATTTGAAAATCTCTGAAAATTACCACGCGCACACTTTGCTAAAAAATATCAAATTCCAGTCGTCCGTTTCGCAAACTTCCCGACAGGTATACTAATTCTAAAGACACGGAACGGGATTTAAGGCTTAAATTATCGGACCTCGATTTTTGCGGATTTTCCACGGCTCGCGGTAGACCGCAGCCGCGGATTAAAATCGAAAACGTAGGCGGGCCGGCGATTTCCGCAGCGTCCGCCTCATCGGTCCCGTATTGTGGTCATCGAGATTATATCGGCTGCATAATGATCCTTATTGAGGCGGCATTAGTTCACGTATCTGTCGCGATGCACGCGTCCCGATTATCTCGCGTAGACTGGAACAACCTCGATCCCCGGCGCGTCCCTGGTCGCCGTCAGCTGCCTCTTTCTCCCGCTCGATCTCGCGACAAAATGCCTTTTGTCGGTCGCTGTGCAGTGGCAAACATGCGCTCGACTTGGCTGCATCGGAGCCGAGCGAGCGACAGAGACCGAGCGACGGCCCGGCCATGCGAAGAAGAGGGGGTCTATGGATGTACAGCAAGGGTCAGCTGATAGCGGACAATTATCTCTCAGTTTAACCCGGGCGATCCGAGCCTCTGGCCGCGATGTTGTAAATTGTAAAACATTGCTGCGCGTAGTCGATCATCCGGCCGAGATATCGACGTGGCTCGCTGCCACCGATTCCAATCGAGAGATATCCGCGAGAGTTCTCGACCGAGAGCCCGCAGTTTCCAGGAAGTTCGCGGAGTTCGGAAGTTCGGAGCGGCGCGAAGGAATCGGAGCGAAAGGTACCGATTTTTGCGAAGTCGTCCATTTAACCCATTACCATCCGGATCGCTAAAAATTTTCTTAACTACTCCTGCGATGCCGGAGGTTTAAACGTAGTCATTTTCTTGATTGCGAGTGAAATGCCGGAGAACTAGAAATAGTCAAAATTTAAAGAAATTCTTTTTTTAAGAACCCCTATATGCAATAGTTTTCGCAGAAACATTGCGCAAGGTATTGCGTTGATATTCAGTGCTCTTCTTGGTTCCCTCGACTCCTTCTCCGGAGGTCGATTTTTGACCCAGGGGTTCCCGGACGCCGGTAACGTCAGCGTACGACTAGCAGACATTTATGTAACAACGTTCACCTTGTTTTCAATAGCGCTGGCCGCGGTAAGACGATCCATCGGAGGGGAAAGAAATTGTTCGCTGCATTTTCGTCTGTAACTGTAATCCGTGTGTGGCTCGCTTATCGGCGCGAGTGATTTTTGCCGCATTATGTCATCGGTTGTATTAGATTCCGCGACGTGGCACGTCCTGCGTGCGTCCCGTTCGACTTCTCCGACGCGAGTTGCAAGCTGTCACCGATAAGGACCGGTCGGTCGCTGTTCGACGAACCGATATCGCTCGACCAAGCTCGAGTAAGGTTACAATTTTTCGAGCACGAAACAATCGACCTTTCTTTCATCGATGCTTATTGTTTAGATCTTTTATTAATCCAAGCAGTGACGATGAAACTAAGAAGGACCTGGATTAAACCTCGAATTATCATCTTGTACAATTGTTCTAATAATTTATCGAAAATTAAAAGAAATTATCTATCAATTCTGAATTCGGATAATTTCGTTTTTATTTTTTGGAAAAATTACTTTTGCCAAATAGTTTGGAAATAGTATCGGAAAGAAATGATCAAAAATATCAAGGAAACATTTTCCCACGTATAAATATATAGCATTATTCGGCCCTAGAAGGGTTAAACCTCTGCTTCAACAATTCTGCATAAGTATAGTAGGTCCTTAATCCACTACCCCATTTTCCTCCTCTTTTTCGTGTCCTTCCGCTGTCTTACCGATCCTCGAAATCTCTCGCGCACTCGCATATACATATCCGACTCTACTGCCGCCGTCGAGGAAGCCGGAGTAACTTATTTGTCTTATCCAAGAAATAGAAATTCCGATTAAAGGCAAGTGGCACTCGATTAGAGGAGGCGGAAACAGCGTCTCGGGGGCAGCGGGGAAACCGTGGAAATCGAGTCTGTGCAGGCCCCTTCCGGCTCGAGGTCCGTTAAGAAAATAGCTGGTTAGGACGTTCCTCGTGGTCCACGCTCTTCCACTTCTCCCGAGGTCGAGATTTCTCGTTAGAGGTTAATTCGCGCAATTGATGCGGTTGCCATCTTAAAACGACTCCGGCTCCCCGCACCGGTCGGGTGTCGTTCCCAGCCGGCAGTCCGGGAACGGTTTCCCATTTCAGATACAGGTTTGCCCCCGGTCTAATTTGACCGGACCAGCGGCGAGGGGATCGTCGGACGGAAACGGAAAAGGGGAGAGAGAGAGAAAGAGAGACAGAGAAAGGGGGTCGACGAGTAGAGGAAAAAGGAGAAAGAGAGAGAGAGAGAGAAAGGTACAATGGAGCGAGGAAAGCAAGAAGGGGGGGGGGATGCGGTTTCCCGTATCTCGGGCAAAGTACCTTCACGAAGTTCGTTTTATTCGCCGGCGAAAAGAAAATTTCAGCGCGATACAAGCACGGAACGCGTACCGGGAAACTTGCGGGGGAAATCTTTCGCCGGTATTCGGTCCACAATTTCAAATTAACTCGCGGTTAAGTTGACGGATCGCGGTCTGCGGGCTGCTCCGCGCCGGCGCGCAGGAGCCGGTTTACGCTTCCTGAAATTAGTTTGTACACGGGAAATTTATCATAACCCAACCCTGGCCCCGCTCCAGTAACGTAAATACTATCGTGAACGTGCAGCCGTCGTTCGCGGGAGAGGAGCCGTTCCTCGAGCAGAGAGACTGCTTTCGGGGGTGGAAACGCGGGGTCGATGCGCGCCCATTCGGTCGGATTTCCATCCGAGCGACGAGAATCCGTCCCGTTGAATACTCGTCACGAGACTAATGGCCCATTTCCGCTCCCGCGCCGTCGACTATGTTTCTCGGGTTGCTTTTCTTTCGTCCGGCCTCCCCCGCCGGGGGCGGAGGAGCCGTTCGGCAACGGAGGGTGCAGGCGCAGAAGAACAATTAAGTGGATTATCGCCCCGTGATTCTTGAGGAGCCGGCCCCGGGACCCTCGGTCTTCCTTCCTCCTCCATAATTGACCTTCTGAATCGTGTTTTTCGGAGGGAACCAGCCCGTTTCCGCCGCGAGGATCCACGGATTTTCGGGGATGACGCGCCAACATGTAAGAAGGTGCCTCTATTACGGAACACCGGCTCTTGGGACAACCCTTCTTGCAACAGTAGCACACAAATGATACAATAATGAACGAATTATGATTTAAATCGCAGTATTCTTTACGCAGATTAAATAAATATTTTAAAGCCCGTCGCGTTATCTATAAATACTCGACGATGACGCTTTAAATTTGTAATAAAATCGATGATAGTCTTATAGTGCCCGAAAAGCGTCACGAAATAGGTACTTCTACCCTATTCGGATCCAATGGGGGTGGGAGAAGGATGAGTTTTGGTGTCGAGGTGTAGGCAGAGTGGTTCAATGGCCGGAAAGCACAAAACCGATGCTGGAAATAATTCTCATCTGTGCGCGCGCGGAAAAATCGCAACATGGCTGTCGCGTCACATGCACTTTTCACGTATTTTTTTGTTTTTTCCTCGTCCCCCCCGACTCCTCCGCGATTGATTGACAGATGATACCAGGCCCCCACCGCGTGCCTCTCTCCCCGGAACGTGTAATATTCCGGCGTTGAAACCGCATCGAACCGCTCGCTTCGGACTCGAGGAGATTTTTACGCAGCTGTCCGAGCTACTGACAGATCCTATTTACGATTGCTCCAGTCTCTCTCTCTCTCTCTCTCTCTCTCTCTCTCTCTTTTCTTTCTCTCTCTCCTTTGCATACGTGTCCAGCGTACGAGCTGGCTTAGACGCTTGCTTCTCCGCAAAATGAACGTGTAATCCGAAGCGGAGCACCAAACTTTTCATATTGCAGGCATTTTCCGAGTACTTTCTCGAGGTCCTAACACGCGATATAGTCCTCTGTTGCCGGATTCATATCCTCCGCGATCCACGTACGATTATTTTAATTTCACACGTTCTCCGAGCCTCCAGATTGAACGATATCATCCACTCGAAATCGCGTCTTTCCTGCTCGCGAGACACGCCGCACTATTTTCGGCGACTGCAATTGCATCGATTGCATTATATTAATAGACAAGGAACATTGTAAATCGATCGCCTAGTTCTGCTCCGAGACTATTATTAGACGAAACATCAACCCTTGGATGGTGGACCATTTTTACAACTATAGAATTGACGATGTTCATAGCAATCCCGAGCTTTATTCAGCAATTTTTACAAACATATTTTTAACAATAGCGTAGGTAGACTTGGTTTTGTCTTTCAGTTGTTCCTAATGCAACAGCCGTTTATTTAATTCAATTGCCGAACATTGATTAATTCGATTTAAATACGTCTAAATGGCCCGGTAATTTCCTAACTACTATTGTTTAATTATTAATCAGCTATTGTGTGCTAAAATTTTATCCGTTGATAAATAAACAATATATAAATATTAAATAAAATGCGAGGCAATCTAACGTTGTTTCTACCACTGCAATTTTCATTTACCAGTTCGGTAAGAAGAGACACCGCAGCCAGGACAAAAGCGTATCGCTTTTTTGCGTAGGAACGATACGTACGCAAATCATGGAGCACTCCGCGAAGGGAGATATTCTGTATAAATAAATAAAAATTCGCCGAACGATTTTCCCAGGATACCCCGCGATTCAGATTTTATCGATTGTTCCGCGGAGCGGCGCGCGTACAGAGGATACGCCATGAATAGGAAAGAGGTTCGTCTCGTTAACGATATCGCGATCCTAACGATGCTCCAGCATCCGACGCAGTGATCGTCTCTTCCCGGAAACTCGCGCCACGGTTTTCCCGAGCCGGTGAACATTTGCCGAGCGCCTTTTTTTCACAGCCTTCCCCGCGATCGAACAGTTCCGAACACGGTTCGGGGTAGGACAGGGGCGGGGTAGGACAGGACGAACCTAGACGCGCTTTGTTACCGGAAAGCGAGAAAAGGAGAGCGGGGGAGGGGGTAGATAGCGAGCGAAACGAACGACGCCGGGAGAGAAGAGAGTGGGGAGGATCTATCCGGACGATCCAATAAAAAGTAATGGTTCGAAAAGCCGGGGGTCTTTCGCGAAAAGTCGCCTCGACACCTTTTAAGCTCGGAGACGAACGTTCATCCATCCACCCCTTTCGTTGTGTCCCTTTTAGCTTAAACTGAACGCGACGGGCACGATCATCCTCGCGAGACAAGAAATTAAGCTGCAGTTAAGTGCCGGCCTGATGAAAAATTAACGGCGACTGCAGGCGCGGATTTCCTTCTTCGTTTCGCCTTTATGGAGATCTCCGGATGAAATTCTGCCTAGCTCACGGAAATTCGCTTCGAAATTCATTAGAACCCGGGCGGCCCGGCGCCGCAATTTCATAAACGCGAAATTCATCGAGCCGATCTGCTTTCGAAATTCTACGCTTCCCTCGTCGCTGCGATCGGGACTCGATTTGCGACAATGTTCTCCGTCGATTTCTCAACGCGGTAACGTATTTTCGGCTCGCGGAAAATCGCGGAATTTCGAGGTCTCGCCCCCTTTTTCTCGAACTCGAAAACAATGTTCCCGACAATGTTCGCGACAATGTTCGTCGCCGATTTCTCGGCGTGATTCTTTCTCGCCGACGCGGAATTTCGAGGTCGTCGACGGTTCTAAACGACGGCAATCGTCCGGCAAGAAATTACGAGGCGAGTAATTGTCACGCGAACATCAATTGCCAATGGTCGGTCGCGTGTTCGCGCACGCGGTAATTTTCCCGCGAGCAAGGTTTTCCCGGCGACTCTTGAACGCGCCCGCGACAGATATCGAATGTTTTTCGAGCGCTCGCGGAACAATAAATAACGGGCAGCGGCTATCGATGTGTCCGGCTTATCGTAAATCACCTATAACGAGGCCAGCGCGCGTTCCGATGATGTAACGGTTTCACATTTTCGTCGTTGCCTCGAGGCGAGTGAGAGAGAGGGAGATAGGGAGAGACGCATCGTTTCCGATCGGAATGCACTCGGCAGGCCCAAAAATCGACGAGATCATCGATCGAGAAGATCGTTTCTTCTAGCAGATTGATTCGGGCGTCGAGATAGAGTTCCCGATAATCATCTTTCCCGGTTGGAATTCTCCCAAGTAACTTTGAGCTTTCAGCCGAGTCGGAGCTTGAAAGAGCAGGAGGAGACTGCGGGTGTGGGGAGGGTAGCTCCCGGTGGTTATCAGATGCATCCGCGAATTTCATTTTCCCTCGCGCGACTCGCGAGCCGCCGCGCCGTTGCAACCGGTGCATCCGCGTCCCGGAAGGATTTCTTCTCCTTGCGTCGCCGTTCGTCTCTCATCTTCCAGCAGCCGGCGACTCTCTCTCTCTCCCTCTCTTTCTCTTCCTCTCTCTTTGGCTCTGCGAGAGAGCCGTCTCACGGTTCTTCCCTTCCTCTTCCTCCTCTTCACATTTATCCGTCGAAAGCTCGAGCCGCGTAGGACGCCCATTATCGCTGGAGAGATAATTAAAAAGGCAGGCGCGGGAGAGATATTAAAGCGTCGAAGCGAGGGTAGGCCCTTATCAGCGGGCCGTTATCGTTCGACGGCCATGTTGGGGCCGACTTCTTCCCCTCATCCTCTTAGCCTCTCTCTTTCTCTCTCGTCGTCCTCTACTGCAAGAGAGAGAGAGACAGAGAGAGAGTTTCTCTTTTTTTAAATCGCCTTTTCTGCTCATAAAGCCGCGTCTCCGAGATGAATCTTTAATTGTTGCGCGAACTAACGACGATACAATGATCTCGTTTCCATTCTTCCAGCGCGCACAGTATCGTGGATGCAATTCAGAGCGAATACAGACGCACACCCTCTCGCCTCACTCCGAGTTGTACATCCAATTCTGTTTTTACGCGGCTGGTACGTTCCAGAAAAAACGTGTAAAAATACCGCGTAAAAAAGACATTGTGCGCAAATATAGAAAAATAGTACTGTCCCAAATGTGTCTAGAAAAGTACGGTTGATAGTAGTAATTGTCCTTAACCCGGCGGTGCTCACGTGGGTATAGTCGAGTGGAATTCCACCATTAGGAAATGCCTTATCTTCTTGTCGTATTTCTAGCATGTTAATAATACTATACAGTAATACTATACGACGTACTATGCTAATAATACTATACCAATATAATTACTATATAATTTACTATACAAATTTTAATAAGCAGAAATAAAATATGTCCGTAAAGATATTCATATATTATTATCAATAAATTCTTATTGAGAGTCCATGAGTCCATCTTACATTGTCTCACAAGTCCACGCGTGTACTGCCGGGTCAAAGTTGAAATCAAATAACATTTCTGTCCATGCTAAATGAAATGAAATCGTGTGAATGAAATCTTGCGAAAAATGATACTGAATTTATTTCTCTGTACCGTGTTTAATCAAAACCGTTAAAAACAGAAATGTATTTCTTAACTGCCTCGCGAACTTACATGTGCAATAAGGTCTGCAAAAGACGACGCAGTCGGGTGCGCAGGCCAAGGCGGCGATCTCCTTTGTTCGATAAAACAGTCTCGTTGACTCGAGGCTAGTTGCTATCATTAATTAGCATCCGGCGTAGCTAAGGCGGCTAAGGGGGTGATCGACAGTCCAGGGTATCGGGTGTCAAAGGGGTTGGCTCCGAAGGAAAACCAGAGTGACGCGTTTTCTTCGACACAAAGGATCGTCCTGGCCCTCTTCGGGCGTCATCCGCTTTCCTCTGGCCGGTTCACGGGGCCGGAAAGGGGGCGAGGAAGGTAGGTTCGCACGATGCTGGCCCGCAAAGACCGTAGGGGAGTGCGAGAGCAGAACGTCGAGGGTCGTGACCACGTGAAAGGTAGAAAACTACCTCTCTCTCTCTTTCTCGGGTGCGCAGAGAGAGGCCTGGTCGAAGGGTGAGAAAAAGGGCCCTGACGTCGGACTTGCCGCACGACATCTTATTTCCTACGTGTCCGATACGACGCCAGTAATCTACAAAAGGAGAGCGGGACGCCAGCTGCTGCTTCTTTTCTCTCCCTTCGCCCCCATTGTTTCTTTTGGCCCCGCTAGACGGCACCGCAAGAACAACCTCGGCGGACCTCTCGAAACCTCTAATGTAGATCTCTCGTGATAAAGTTATCGCCGGGAAATTGCCTGCACTCGCGATCCATCGCCGGAAAAAGAAACATGGGAACCGATACGGTGCTCCCGGTCTCCGAGATTTTTATTTCGATCCACCTCCCCTATCTGGTCTCCGGTCGCGCGTTTTTCTCTCGCGGCGTTCCTCGGCTCCGCGGAAACAACCCCGTCTAATACATCGCGCGGAAAAAGCACGCCGGAATTTCGAATCGACGCCGTGTTCGATCCATCGACCGTCGTGTTTACAGCAGCTGCTCGTGTCGGTCCAACCCTTAACCGTGTTCCGCGATTTTTGCAACGGCGGAGGAAACGATTTGTCTTCGTTTCTGTATTTCTAACGAAGTTTATCTACACCGTTCTAGTGACGACGAAAGCTTATCGTTACGACGAGCGAACTGTATTCGGATATTGCTTTAAAAATAGTGTGAAGGGTTAAGAAGAGAACAGATGGGCTATTGTAGCATCACTTGTGCCATTGTGTTTCTTGTTTGCACCTTAAGTATTAAGGATATTAATTAACAAACTAGGAATTGCATGGATTTATTCAAATCAGAGAGAACATTTATAGAATTTCACTATATTTAAAATTAGTTAGAAATGAGATAGGTCAGTTTTTCTCTCCTACGACTTGCAGCAAGTACAGACAATTTTTATTTCGCGTCAACCATTTAGAATCAACGCCGACGTATCATCGTACACCTTCCAGTGCATTAATTTCGACGAATAAAAATATACCAGGGTACATTTGTCCCACAGGCAGACAATCCTCAATCGACGCGAACGAATCGTCTACCGGCTTCGACCTGCGTTGACCTCCGCCGTAGTTTGCGGAGAAATCCCGCGTTTCTGCTCGGTTCTATCTGATGAGAAGTAGCCGAAGTTGGAGCTCGGATGGTCCAGGAGCGACTCGAGTCTCCTGCGGAAATTTCGGGTGAATAATCGTTGTTTCGAAGTATTCCGATGAACCGGGCTTAGCCCCGAATCCTTCGGAACTGGGGTTGCTCAACCGATATCTGAAATTCGTGGCGATCTGTGGAACTCCGCGATCCACTTTACGGATCGGATGGTCGGGAAATATTCCGGCAAGAGAACCCGACCGTCGGGCCTCGTCTTCTCGCGTCCCATTTCTCGCGTCCCGCTCGGGGACGGCGTCGCGTTTGATGGAACGTTACAAACACGAAGGCCTGTCGCCGAAATAAATGCTGGTCACGCTAATGCGCTCGCAGCCTCGAGTAGCATCGCGAGATGAAACGGATGCATTAATATTCTCGGGAGAGTATCACCGGCGGCGTCTTCCCGCGTGGGCAGTGCTCCAGTTTAAGCAGGTGACAAAGGAGAGGCCGTGTCGGCGCGGATACATCGGTGGTGCATCCGACGCACGCTGCTCGCGAACGGCCATTTAGACGGGGAAAACTATACATTTTATCGCGAACGCGGACAAATCCCTGCCAACAAATATTTCAACGATGTTAACATTAGAAGGCGGAATGTGTAAGCGGTCTTCCTGGGACATTTTCTAGTATTAATTCGTCTATAATATATGTCAAATATCTCAGTCAGAATTATCCTATTTAAACAATTTTTATAGACAAATCGTGGTCCAAATAAATAACCTGGTAGCTTCACGAACTTAATTAGAGGATCGAAGATGATAAAAAGCATGAGCTTTCCGCGCCTAAATTTTCAAGTGACGCAGCGTCGAATCGCGATTTCCGGACGCAGGGAAGAGCGGAGCGTGAATTTTACCGAGGGCTACGGTGTGTGCTCGTCTTATTGTCGGATAGTAGGTCGCATTACTCGGTCAACGAGACAGGGAATAAAACTGTCAAGGTCCCGGTTGTCACGCGCGGCTACCGTCCAGTTAGCGACGCGGGCCCGAGCCTTTCACACCGGCCACGGTTCATTTAGGAACGAATGAAAAGATTGGGCGCAATTGTCTCGTCCTGTGTATCGGGCCGGGTCACATGCGATTCCTCGGACCCTAGCCGCCGTTTAAGGTCACCGAGTTTCGCCGGCCACCGGAAGTTACGAAATCCTCCGGCAGCGACTCCTCCATTCAGCCATTCAGCTTCCCATTCTTCGGGGTATTAACCCCTCGCCGCAAGAAATACGAGGCACGAGGAACCCCATTGTCTATTACAATCGATAGATACAGCCCTCTCTGACCGCGCCGAAGTCGCCACTCCGCTGCGTAAAGGTAGGATTTCCCATAAGCGTCGGACGTGTTAACGGCTGGACGCATGCGTTCGCCGCTTGCGATTTGACGCAAGGTATGCTCGCAGATATTTTCTACTTGCGTCTGACGCGTGCGATTGGACGCATGGTTATGATACGCGTAGGAAGCATTGT
>CM052165.1:5881984-5900412 GCA_028455555.1 Augochlorella aurata
TTTTTAATCTTACTATTATTTAACATTACATATATTAATTTTTGCCACGAATGTACAAAATCCACAATGTATAATAGGATCGGTATAAATTCGTCCGACGCATACGTCTGACAAGAAATCCCGCCTTTAAGCTGCAAATAAAAGTGTATTCGCGGAATGTCAGCCGCGGATTCAGTGTTTCGGAGGGCTAACAAAGGGCCAACGATTTTTCCCGCGTATCCCGGGCACACGGTGCACCCGTCGCGAAATAATCGGGCTAGCTGACGCTGATTACTCGAGGCAAATTAAAACCGTGATCGCCTCTTTCCGCGCTCGCGTTCTCCCCGCTAATTCGCGCGGTCCCGTTTACACGCTTGTTAGCGGTTTCGTCGCTGTTAATCTCGGCCCGCGGAACAATGGATCGTCTTGATTGTTTTGCGCATCGGTGTAACGCTGTCGCGTTCGCGCGCCACTCGGTTGATTTTTCTAATTAATTTCCCCCGGTGTAAATGTACGGGAGATAAAATCGCCCTGCGGGACGGCTCACGGTTCGACAAACATTGCGGCGACGATCGACGGCACTGTAATCGAGCCCTTCGTCTCGAGAACTTGTAGATCCCCTCCGTCGACGATCTGCGATCATTTTGAAAAGAACAGCGAAAACGAGAGCGGCGTACAAGGATATGATATGCAATTTTTAAATTGAGCAACCATTGTCACGTTGTTAGTGGGCGTGATATTTGATTACACGATAACCCGTCTCAAATTTTAAATGAAATAAAATATGGTACGATTATTACGGATCCGTTTATATTCGCTAGGAAAAAGTATATGTTAGAGACAGACTGTTTTTAAGAGAAATCGAAGACTACTCCACTTTCAGTTAATTTATGGTAGGGTCAGGGGTTCGCGTAGCCTCTCAAGGCGTAGTGCCGTCGACGGACAAACCCCAGATGATGTCTGGCAACTCGAAGCTGCACAGGTCCTCGATGGAACGCATTCGCTGACATGTGTTTAGAAAGTTAGGGATATTTGAGTACGTCAGTCTTACCGAGGTAGTACATAGAAAACATAAAAATGTTCTCAAACTCTCCCAATGTCTCTACAGTTTTCTTTTCGACATTTCTGTTAAAATTGCATGAAATCGGTAATCTTCTTACAAAAGTTAGGAACTCCTATCGAGTAGATTCCGGAGGTTTCATCAGCCGCAAGAACGTCTAGATCCCTGGATCAGCGGTCGGCAACAGTTCGTAAAAGGAGCAGCGGAAACGGAACGTTTTTAGTCGTGCGAAGTAAACGAGAGTAACGAGTCGCTCTCTTTTTACGATTAACCGCGGTTCGCCTATCCCAGGAAGTTGGGTTTGTCAGATTTCCTTAATTTCACAATTAAGGCCCCATTACGGCTCGCAGCATCCCTTCCCACCCCCGAGCCCATTACTTTTTCCGCGTCGTTCCACCCTGCGGGGCATCGCGATATTAATGGCGCGAAGTTAGCCCAGTTCTGTCCGAAAGCTCGGTCCAATGTTACACCACCGCGTCGTTAATACCGCCCCGCGTCTACCGGCCGAGTTAATTAAAACATTTGCGCGGAATTAACAGTCCGCCCCGCTGCCTTGAGGAGCCCGTACGCGCCGGGATTTATCGTCGGACGCCGCGGGTTCCCCTCGGCATCGTCTTCGGCCGTTTTCTTTCGACCGATCGATCCCCCCTCCCCCTGAACTAGCAATTTCGGTCTCGATCGAAAGCGGGAAGGGGACGATAGTTCCCGGTCTCGAAGTACGATATTACGAGAGCGAGAACGGTAAGAGAGAAGATTGTAATCTGCGGTGGAAAGGTACGAAGCAATTGTACGTTCGCTTTGCGAAGAAAATGAACGGGGCGGCGCATCCAGAATTTCGGGCACAAAGGGGATGAAAGGCTGCTTAGAAATTAGTGTGCGAGGTAACGAGAGCGTTGATGGCGCGAACGGTCGAGATTTATTGCGTTCGCGAGGCGGAGCTTTCGAATCGGGCTTGGAAAATGGTACACAATCGAAGTTTGAGATTGTCTGTTGTGTTGCGGGACGGGTCCGCGAACCGTTGTCTCCGCAGCGAGGCGAAAGGAGCGAAACAGGGGGTCCGTGGTAGACGGGAAATGTCACGGCGACTCGTCCCGCGAGCAAATAACAGCGTGTTCCGCGAGCAAGACCGACCTAGCCCAGTTTTATCAGAGCCTTCTACACAGTGAACGAGAGAGAACGGAAGAGGGACAGAGCTGGGGCGACAAAGGAGGAAGAGAGAAGGGTGGCGTTACTTTTCCGCCCTTTGCAGCGGGGCGGCTCGAAGCGGGTTGCCGTTTACGAGCCGACTACGGTCTCTCCCTCTCTCTCTCTCTCTTTCGCTCTCTCCTGTGGCACATCGCTCTGTACACGAATACATATTGCCTGCTGGCGGTAGCAGTGCAATTAACATCACTCTGGCTTCAAACCCTCCGCCCGATGAGTGACGAAGGACAAAAAGAGACCGCGTCCGACGGAGCAACGAAGAGAGGGGAGAGTAATAGTTTTCCCAATCTGTCTCTCTCTCTCTCTCTCTCTTTCTCTCGTTTGCGGCCTGTTCTCTCTCTCCGTTCCTCCGTCACACGTTAACGCGTCTCTCTGTCTCTCCGCGCTCTCGTAGTCACTCTCTCTCGCTGGCAGCCTCCCCTTAACCAACCCCTCTCTTCACGGTCACCATGGCAACCGCTCTCTCTATTCTGTCCATGCCTCTCCGAGTTTCTCCCTTTCTGCCCTAGTCGCTCTCTTTACTCTCTCTCTCTCTCTCTCTCTCTCCCTTTCTCTCTCTCTCTTCTCTGTCTGTCTCTCTCTCTCTCTCTCTCTCTCTCTCGCTCGCGTGCTCTCCCTGGCTCCCTTTAGCCGCCCTTGCCACCATCCGACCGGCCCAAAAACATTGACCTTAGCATCGAGATTACCCCGTGCTCTCTCGCGTACGCATCTCGTATTCATCGAGTCCGCGATGAATCGAAAGCGGAAGCCAGCCGCAGCACTCTCGAAACCGCTCGCCACCCTCGCGCGCCCCGGTCAGCCCCAGCAAGGCTGACTACTCCTCTGTCAGAAGGTATTGATGTCCCTTGCTTTTCCGAATTCGCGCACAGACTCGATAACTCCACGCGAAATCCACGCGAACGCCTCGTTTTGCGCACATTCTCGCCCTCGAGACGCGTCTCAGATTATTGCAGCTTTGTTGCTTAGTTAAAAACCACCCCTTCGTTGTTCTCATCACTAAACCACATGAAACACGCTTAGAAGGGTTGAAATTCAGCACAGGAAATATTAGCTTCGCTCTATTCTACGAATCCTAGGAACATTCACTTTGTTCAACATATTACAATAGAATTTCGATATCAAATTAAAAATTAGCCATCAGTTATTAACCATAGAATTTAACCATTAATTACTACCCATAAAGATTAACCCCAGTTATCGTGCCATTATAGTTGCAACGAACACAGAAAATCGTTGAATCAATTCCCGTAAAACGCCGACAATTTCCAGATAAATAATATGAAATGGAATCAGAGTGACACAGTAGTAGTTTTTCATCTGCTATCGAACGAGGTAGAGCGACGTTGTGCAATTTTCGTAGATCGCCGGGGGTTGTCATCGGGACAAGCAGAGTCTAGGTGTCGGTCGCAGCTGAGAACCTCTGGGAACGCGACACGTGCATCTTCCGCCCGGGCCGGCGATCGCTCGATGCTCGTTTTCGTATCGATTTTTGCTTCATCGCGGTCCATTCTGTGCTTGTCGCGCGCCACGACTCCGCGGGTCGAACGGAATCGTCGGGGAACAGATTCTTTCGGTCGAGGGAAACCTTGTTACCCAGCTGGCTAGCCCGGTGCGGAGGATAGCGCGCGTCGTAAGAGCGAGATAACGGCGTGCACGCGTTTCCGATTTGCCGCGTTATGTATTCGGGATGAAAAACGAGGAACGAATTTCCAGACGGATCCTTTCGCGGCGCCTCTCCATTATACTCGCGCGGAGGAGAGATTGCTATCGGATCTCGACGGGAGAAAGCGGAGGCGGGCGAGCGAGCAATCGTCGCGGACCACCGCCGGGGAAATAAGCAGCGATCTTTTGGAAATAACGCCCCGTCAGCCTAAAGATCGTAAGCGGGTATAATTTATCACTTTCCTCGTCGAAGAAGTGTTTCGTCTGGTCTCGCCCCGTCTTTTCCGCGTCGGATCCGCTCTCCGTTCCGCTCTCTGCACGCGCGACACCGCTCGCGTTCGACGACCCCTGCCATCGTTCGGAGGCCCTTCGATCAGATTAAATTCTTTACGGGTCGCGGAAACGCTGCCAGTTTATCGATTAATGAACACCTTTAGCGGAACACCAGCCCCCACGGATTCGCTCTTGTCTGCGACCCGAGAATCTTCGCTCTGCGAGGCCCTATACTGGGTGTTGCGTACGTCCGACATTTAGGGACCCGAGCGTGTCGAATACTCTACTCGTGGAGAATGATATATGGGACTGTAGGAAGTGGCATTCGATCTCTAGCGCTGACAGAAACCCGGTTAACACTTTGAATGTCGCGCCAACATTATCAAGTTTAAGTATTGTATTTAATCGAACTGAAATTGAAAAGTTGAGCTGCACTACCTACGTTGCCATTAAACATTCGAATTCTCTCTCCTTGTTCTGTTCATGGTGCTATAGGATCACGGATTTTATACCAACCCTTAATCGTAACCAAAACCTGGTAGACCGACTGCTCGCACCAACAACTTTTAAGTTTTATAAAATTGATATTTAATCAAACTGAAATTAAAAAGTAAAAATGTACCATATTGTCAGTCACTTTTAACCCTTGTGTGTACAACCCTGTGTATACACAGGTACAATTTCTATTTTTCTTGAATAATTTTCAGTAATTCTCTTCCAACAACGTTTCAAAAATGAAATATTTTCAATAATTATGCTTTAACTATTATCAAGATTTCGGTCGTATCCACCAGTGTTCATGCTCGGTTTAATTTGCAGTTAAAATATGCACTTAGATGCTCGCTCGGTATTGGGAGAATCCGACTGCGACGAAGGGGTATACCATAGTTCAAACGATTCGTTCCTCGTCAAAATTAGAAACAGTGGAGACAGACAGGTGTCGAATAGAAATTCCTTCGTTGCTCCATGCCGTGCAGTTCCGCGATCGTCACATTCTCGTGCCGCGACAGAAATCGTGTTCGGGTGGTTGGGAATCGTTCGTACTCGTTCCTAATTGCGACAACACGGGAAGTCATGGCCGAAGAATCAGCCGGTTAACAGGTTAAGCTCACTTCGTCGTCCCTATCGCCGGAATATGCTTCTGTTTACTCTCGCTCTCGCTTTGCATACCCGAATGGAGCGAGGAGTGTTCCCGAATCCATTAACCGTCGTTACAGCGTCCGTTTGCTTAACGCCGTTGTCGCGAATCCGACAAGAAAGCGAAAATAGGGAACGCTGAGCTGGCCGATCGGGCGGCGAACTTTCGGTCGCGACCCCCGGCTGTCAAAAATTCTGCAGCTCGAGGGAAATCGGATTAAACCGGTGCGTCGGCGTTCCGAACGCTCCTCGCGGAAGGCTGAATGTTTCGGTGTAAAAACGGCTCGGCAAGGGTTCAAATTCCGATCGATCGCGGCATTTTTTCTTGAAGCACCGTGCTCAGGCTGCCGGCATCGCTCTCGTCGTTCCCTGCACGCCGACTGTCAACTGCAACGTCAACGCGTATTACGCGCGACTCGTCGAACCGAGGAACGGTTCTCGGTTCAACAAAGTTCTCTCTCCGCTTCCCGGCCGCCTCATCAATTTTAATTAAACCTGCCTTACGTAAACCGTCACGTCCAGTCGTTTACCTACTCCGTAGGCAACGATACTTCTCCCCACCACGTTCTCCCGAAAAATTTCTCCGAATGCACGGCCGGGTTAATTATTTCCACGGGAAATTGCCTCTCGGCCCGGGGTCCTCTCGAAATCGAGCGAGTTTGCATGCGGGAACCGCGGCCGGGATCCCTAATCGAGCGGAAACAGATAATGCCCGGGGAGCGGAGTCACCCTATTAACCCATTAAACACGCCGATGTCCTATTTACCTAGCCTTTTATTTTCGCGATCGAACCTAAGCAAAAATCTATACGGATAAGCGCCGGGCTCCTCTAGACCGGGTCACGCGCCTCGGGACCGTATCTCCAAACTGTCGCCTTCATAGAATAGAAAACCACTGGGGACCCGCGCCATCTAAAGATAGTACCCGGAATTTTTCATTTGAAAATCCCACGGTGCGTGCATCGCAACAATTTAATAAAACGGGACGTCGCTTCGGAAGCAGACACGCAAACGCGTGGTTGATTTCAATGTTCTCGTGTAAAAATAGCCAGAGAATTATTGCCAATAATAGTTACTATACAATTGTACTTTAATCTACGAAAGAACTATTAATTTTTGTCTTCTCATTATTTAGCAAATATTCTTTTTATAAAAATGCTGCAACTATCCTCTCGATCTCGTTTTCCTCATGCACATCTTTAGTATCATTTCTCTTTCCTTTGGAAAAGTTATAAATACAATTCTGTCCATCATCTTCTTCTTTTAACATTTACTTCACTCTTCCTACGTAATATAGTGAATAATAATTATACCACCTGCCAACGTTTGTTGCGTCTAGGACAGGGAGAAGCGTCGGTGTAAGTGTACTGCATAGGTGTTATCACACCTATTTAGAATGGCTTAACATCAATATCGCCAAGCAAATAACCAGCTCGCATTTCATTTCCAAATTCCGTGTTTCACGGCTGATACAAAAGGCAAAAGACAGAGGCGGACCGCACAATGTGTTCGATGCCCGAGCCAGAGATTATGTCAGCCGCAGAGCGAAGAAAACAGCCGGTGAGGCGGGAGGAACGAGGTATCGGTGACCTCGGGAGCTCGGAAAATAAAAAATAATCTGACGTGTACGTCGGCCGGTATCGCGGCCGCAGATAGAGGAATTAGCTCGCAGCCCGCTATATCAAGGGGTCATCGAGATCCCCCGGAAATGGCGAAGATGGGGTCAAGAGTGTCGCGCGGTCGTCGCGTCTGGTCAGCCGGAATTTCCATATGTAATGGCCGAGCCGTTCGAGTGTAAAGAGCGACTTATGCGAGCGCATAACGTAACGTCGTCTGGCCATCGCGAGGAGTGCACTCAGGCTAACTCCAATTCCGTGGAAAGTCTTCGTCCGGCGCGAGCGCGCTCCGACCGTTATAAATATTTATCAGAGAGAGAGAGAGAGAGAGAGAGAGAGAGAGAGAGAGAGAGAGAGACAGGGCCGTACAGAACGGTGAACACGCGCGCGGGCTTTTCGGCGTGAATCGACAAACGCTCGCTCGACTCGTCGCGTCCCGTCGTTTCGATTCGATTCGCCGATGCGACCGGTTATCTATTTCCGGTCGGCGGTGCAATTTTCCCGGAGGATTGTCAGCGCGCCGGCCACGCGAATTCGTTCGATGAATCTGTTCTTCGGAACAGATAGAGGTACGCCGATCGCGCGTGGACACGAAGGACTCGGCCTTCGCAGATAGAACCGCGGGAAAACGACTCGTAATTGTGACAATTAGCGCCATTGTGCCCTCTTAAAGCGTTTATTACGGCGCTGCTCTTTGTCGAGTCCATTACCGAACGCAGTTTCGACCCGCGAACCAGTTCGAATCGTCGGCGGATACTCGCCGAGGAAGTTCGGCTCAAGGTGACGCATAAATTCCGAGGCCGACCCGCCCACGCCTCCTTCTCCGCCTCCTCCGGCACCCCCTCGCCGCCTCCACCTGTGCCGTTTCAATTTTCCGTCGTAATTTCGGGGCTTTTAAAAAGTTTCCCGTGAAATCTCATTTCTTTTCCGCGGCGAGCCATATTTGCATACGCCGACAAGCTAATATCGCTGTTTACTTGGGAAACATAATAATCGTGTACGGCATGTGCGAGGAAACTTGCGGCCGAAAAGGTGAATTCCCGCGGGTGAGTCGACCTTTTTAATATCGATACGGACCGCGGGATCGCGGCGGCTACACTTTCTCTGTCGCGAATCATAACCGGCGAGACTTGTCGTCCGCCGATTTAATATTTCACGCGACCTTCCGCGAACTCTTCTATTTTCCGGGAGCGAAGCGATCGGCTTTCGGGACAGCTGGGAAATCTCAAAGGGGAACTGTTTGCCCCCGTTTCGAGGACGAATTTCCGTTTCGCAATACGATCTCGACCGAGAGCGAGTGTTCCGTCGGAGTGCTGGCCGCGCGCTGCTCTCGGGTTCATTAACTAAATTAATTGAATTTTGAGAGACATTTCGGGATTGTCGGTAGTCAACGTGTTAATATATTCCGTCAGCCTGCTATTTATAATAAACAAATGGCTCGGCGGTCTCTGACGGGAGCGACGAAAATACGAAACAATTTTCGCGTGAAACGCGTTTGACTTTGCGCGCGCGCGCGCCCGGATTATCATTTGAAATTTGAATGCACCGGCCCGGAAATAGTCCGGAAGGCTGGAAATTAACGCGGAGGGGGCTCGAATCGCGTCTCAGAAATAAAGCAAGGAAGTTTCGCGACAGCTTACGTTCCCACGTATCAACGTATCCAGAGAAAATTATAATTTCAGATCCCGGATTAGCATTTCGCTTACGCTCGAGGCACAGGAAAAAATAAATATACGGAACGGTCGCGCGGCTAACCGGACGTGGAGAGAACTCTTTCTCTCTCTTTCCTTCTCTCTCTCTCTCTCTCTCGCTGGTTTCGCGAGTGAATCGTCTCGGAAGAATTTGTCTTCCGTCGAGAATCTCCTCGAATCGAGGAGCGAGACGAGAACTGAACGGTATTTGAAAAGTTGCTCCGCCGAAACAAAAACCTGGAGGCCGTTACTTCCTCGGAACTTTTATAATGGATACTCGTCCGAGGTCCCTCTCTTTCTCTCTCTCGCTCTCTCTTTCTCTCTCTCTAGAAATTAACGACGAATACCCGATGTTCCCGAGGACTAGGTCAGGTGCAAGAACCACCGGGGAAGGAAAGTTGCAATAAGAAGATATTCGAGGCTGCCGAACAAAGAGCAGCCGGAAGTTTTCGTTAATACGCGAAGAAAAAGCCGGCGCGACGCGCGGTCCGGTATTGTTGATCCTCGGACGTCGCCGCCGCATCAGGGGGACAGTTATTATCGTACCTTTTGTCTTCCGTTTTGTCGCGAAATTGTCGCGATTGTACTTGCGTCGAAGTTAAATCGCGGTCCGACTACCGAGACGCTGATTCTGCTGCTCTTCTTGACTCTACGTGACCTGAAATGGAACTTCAGCCTTGGTGGACATTGTCTTCCACGAATGGACAATGCTGCAACAATACGCAACATTAACGGCGCGAGCGCTAATTTGTGCCTACATTGAGCTTTCGCGGTTGTCCAAGTCTTTGCGATCTTTTGCAACGTTGAGTTTATGTCAAACATTGTGGACAATTCATTCAAATATTATGGAGTTAATAATTATAGATGAAATGGTAATAATAGCGTGTTAATTAGAGAATGGATCGAGTATATTAGGAGAAGGTACGATTTCAGCTAGTAGGTAGTTTCAAACGTTTCTTGAATAATTTGATAGAGAAGGTTCGAACTCTATATTTTAGTTATTTATTTATTCATTTATTCTTAGTCCTTAACATACAGAAATATATATGAGAAACGAACGACAGCATTATCGAATAGGGTGATAAAAATTCTAGTATAGCACAAAAAAGACTTGCAGTTTCTGGACAAAGTGCATCCGTGAATGAAAGGAACACCTTTTGATCCTAAAGGGTTGACACCCTAGCACGAAACTCGGTTATTGAAATCCCCTGCAGTTCCAAAGTATACATCGATCTCGATCACATCCCTAATATCAATACTAAAAATCGGTGATGATAGATATAGAGCCACGTGAGCGGCGATGACAGCGTCGGTCGAGGTTCGCGTTAATTTCCCGAGGAAGAAGCGCTCGGGAGACGGCGCGGTCGACATAATAATGCGTCTTTCGAATACAATGGTCCGTTCATTAGCATTCGGTGCCCCTTCGGCCCCTGTCACCTCTGACCCAGCCATTGAAACGGGGCGATGCAGAAGGAGGCCCCGGCAGGAACGAATCCGTTCTTTTTTCCACGTGCGTCCAGGTTACCCGCCAGCTGGTTAACCGAAGAATCGTTTTCGGTCGGCTGGAAACGGGGATGAAAACGGTTGCTGCGTGGATTTAGCGGTGGTCAAGCCAGCAGGGCAAGCCTTGGAAGAAAGAGTAGCAGAAGGGGATGGGGAAGGAGGAGGAGGGGAAGAAGTAGGGAAGAGCTTCTTCCTTTCTCTCCTTTTCTGCTGGTTTCCCAAGCCCGACAATCCCGAGCTGATCAGTTTAATCTCGCGGGCTCCGGCGCTAACTCGCGGAATTTTCCTGGGGAATCAGACACCGTGCAGAGAGCGAGAAGAAACAAGGGGATCGAGGGAGGAGAGGATCAAGCAGCTCCTTTGATTATAGCGGCGCGCGGATGGTTGTTATACTTAATTAGGGAAAAAAGACGAGGCGGCGGGGAAAGAAAGAGTGAGAGAAAGAGAGAGCGAGAGAGTTAGGGTGATTCTGCGGGTTCTCACGGTGAAAAAGAGCCCCGGCGGCGGTGGCGGCGGTTTTTCCCCTGTAACGGAACCGTCGAAAGGATTCTCGAAAAGGGCAAAAGCAAGGAGGAATTTTCAACCGGCTCTGTGGCTATGCACCGAGAGAAGAGAAGAGAACGGTCGAGTTTTCGAGCCGGCAGATGAACTCTGAAGGGCCCGCACAGCCGGAGCGATATTCTTCGTTCTCGCAATTCCGCGCGCGACTCACGAGGACAAGCCGCCTCCGCCTGCCCCGTCTTCTCTCCGCGCACGTTCGTATTTCCTCGCGAATTATGCTAATTACGTAGGTCGTCGTCGACGCCGGCTGGCCTCGGCCTGCCGTCGTCTTCTTCGTCGTTGTCGTCGTCGTCTCCGCAACGGAGCGAGTGGTTTTTCGGGCAAGGGCGAGCCCAGCGCGCCTCGAGCGCTAATTCGCCAAAGGAAAAAAATGAAAGCACCCACTCCGAGGATGCCACCGCCGTTGGCAAACATGGCCGCGGCGAAGGGGTGACGACCGACTCCGGAAGAAATCGATTTATCCGACATACCGACCAGTCGTTCGCTCCTTCTGCTCCTTGCGAACCCGCCTCGAGACGACGGACAACGGGTCCGATGCACTCCGACAAAGCGAGAACAACGACCCGCCGAAAATATGAAGATCGATCGACCCGCCGTGCGACGGAAACTCGATTAAATCGGTCGGGCGAAGTTCAGTCTCTCTGCGATTGCAGCGGTTCGCTCTCGAGATCGTCGGCCATCTACAAATGAATCTGGCAGCGCCGCTACCGATTACCATAGTGCAGACTATGATCTTTGGACGCAGCGAGTGCTTTTTTCGTAAAGGGGACAAATTCCGAGCTGCTAAGAAATTCGAGTTCGAAATTCACTGAGTCATACTCGGCCGATGTTGTTGGAAATAGACTTGGTATTGTGACGGACATGAATAAGGCATTGATGAGTCGATGGTATCAGGTTGAATGCAGTTTGCTGTGACACAGACCTATCCTCGGTGGACACGATTCTCAGAGTTATATCGGATAGTAAGCTTTAAGGGAGCGTTATAGTAACTATCTAAAGTCACAACTCTTCAAGTTGCTCGCAAGTGGACACGCAATGCGAGAGTACCGTCGAGGGCAATTGTCGATAGAAACTCCCAAATGGACACGTCTGCGTTTCTCAAGTCATCTTCGTTTCTTGAAAACAAGAAAATTTCTATAAAAGAAGGATTATAAAATTACGTGAAAGATGCGACTGAAAACGTTTCTTTAAGTAAACAAAAAGTTTCGTATCAACTTGTTAAAAATCGCATGAACTTTTTAGCCGAGCTAGTAGAAGAACGTCGTAATTTTTAATTCTATAATAAATAAACGGTGTACTTCGAGCTCCATTCTTGTCAGTCAACGGGAACTCGCTTTGCGAAACGGCGTTTCAGGTTCCATAACCCCAGGTCCTGCCCTGTACAATATCGTCCCCCGCGACACCGCAAAATCAATTTCCACGACCCGGGCATCCCCCGGCGGGGTCTCGGGGGATGATTTCCAAAGATTCATTAAATTGAGCGTGCGATGGTAATTAAAATTGATTTTAAATGATTTTGCTCATTACGGGAATGAAATTTGTGACAGAGAGCTCGCGATAAGATCGCGGCTATTTACATCGTCGATTACGCGGCGAGCTCGCGGAAGGTGCGCGAGGCCGGATAATGGAAATAATTAACAGGATCGAGCCCGGGCTCTCGTATAACGTCAATAAATTTCAGAAATAACGCGGCTGCGAAGCGATCGCCGACGCGACGGTAATTATCTGTTTGGGCGCGGGGAATGGTCGACGAGGAACCCCGTCACGATTTTGGAAGTTGAAACTTCGGAACGGTTGTCCGTGTGAATCGGTGAAGTTAGGCTCGCGAAAGGCGTCGGTTTATCAGTTGTCCAAGTTTCGGCGATAAGTTGGTGTTTGATAAGTCGATCGAGATAGCGCGAGTTCAGCGATAACGAACAAGCGAGACACGACGGCTTTATTCGGGAACGGCGCTCGGGAAATTTGTTAGAATTTCCAGCGAGAGAAGAGAGAGAGAGAGAGACAGAAAGACTGATAGAAAAGAGAGAGAGAGAGAGAGAGAGAGAGAGAGAGAAAGAGACGAGGTAGGCGATCCTCGGTTGATTTCGATCTCTCGAGTCTCGAGTCACCCGGTGGTGGTGAATTAATCACGATCGGAAGGCCCTTTATCGTTCTCTGTTCTCCCCGGCAAAAGGCAGTCCGATAAAAAGCTCGATCTCTCAATAGGAATTTCAAAGTCCACCAATAATTAACCGACGAGCGTCACTATTCTCTCCGCCTCGCCCGCCCCCTTCCTCTCACTACCGTTCCGTGAGCTCTCCTATCGCAAATTACACGCCGTCGAACGTGTCCCGAATCTAGTCCTTAATGAATCATTATTTCCGATCTGACGACGGGTCTTTTTCTCTCTCTCTCTTCTCTCCCATTCTCCAACGGAACAGGAGAGCCGGTTGGAAACGAGATGCGCCGAGCGAGCGTGCATAATGCACGCTGTCGAGGCAGGGAAAAAGTCGCGGGAAATCGGTGAACAGCGAAGCGAGGCGGCTGGCGAATGCGATATCTTGCTAACGAGCCGGTAATGGGCTCAATAATTTCAATTTGCCGGTGGCTATCGACGTCGCGCGGGCTTCGTGCGGCAAAGATTTCGCGAGAAGGCCGGTCGCATTCGACGAACTTTTTCGCGTTCCGCGCCGCAGAAGCCGAGAAGGCGGGCTAGGTCGAAAATAACACCTGTGCCCGTTCGGCAAGGTGTGTCGGCACCTCTATAAAATTATTCCACCGCGAATGCGCCTATAATATTATTCTTAGGACAACTATAAATAACGCTTCACCGGCGAAAACCGCTCCGTGCGACCACTAACTATAGACACGTTTAATAGAGCGACGACATCGTCGCCGACTTGGTCGTCGTCCCGTCGACGACGCTCCTCGTTCTCCCGAGGGCTTGCACTTTTCGCCCGAATTTCACGGTACATCCTCCGCGACACCGACCGGCCTCGTTAAGGAGCGACGTATCAACTGGGGAAATGGGCTGGCACTCGCCTCGCGGTTCTTGCCGTAATCAGTGCGTGGGCGGCACCGTGGGACCGAATCCACGCTCCATTACCTGCGAAATCCGCAACCAACCCCTCGGGGACTCTTAAACGCGATCGGAGGATCGCGCGACTCTTAACGAATCGCGAATCTCTGGGAGTAGTCTAGGACACGGGACTCGGAATTAAGTGCAAAGAGCACTGCGATGTCGAGGGCTACGCCTCCTGGCTCCCGTCCCAGCGTCTCGTTCCTCTGTGCTCTCCGCTTTCGGCTCGGAACGCATCAGGCGCGTGTCGCATTTAGGTGGGCACGATCGAGCGAGACGCGCGACGGGAGGCAGGAGGCGTAGCCCTCGGCGTCGCCGTGTTGCGTGCACTTAATTCCGAGCCCTGTTCTAGGAGACTCGTGTCCTCTTTCCAAGCAGTCGGATCGAAGAGGCGCCCTCGAGCGTCGCCTAATTTAGCCAAAGAAGTCGACGACTGGAAGAGAAATTGTCGCGACGTTACCCGTCGATCGGAGGAAGCCTGGTCATGCCCCGGAAATTGGCCATATCGGTCGCCGTAAATAGAAAACGATGGCTCGAGGACGCTGCCGTGGAACGGGCACTTTCGGACAGAGTGGGACGGTTCCGTTGAGCGGGAGGGCGGGAAAAAAATATACGACAGCCAGAAGCGAAGAAGAATAGGGAAAAGAAGGGAAAACCAGACCGGGGGAGGGACGGCTGGGAAACATGGCAGGATGAAGCACGGAACCCGTGCATATGGGGCTCGGGGCTTAACCTTGACCCTCGTGGAACCCGAGACTCGCCGCAACCCCGGGCAGACCCTCCTGCTTCCGAGTGTCCTAACTGCTTCTTCGATTTATCCCCGGCTTCGAGTTTCTTATCTCGCCTAGCGGAACAACGCGAATCGCTGATCCGTTTCTTCATAAGTTCGCGATAATTGACGGTCATCCGGCGGAGGGAAGATCTACGGGGCAGCGCACTTCACGCGATGTCTTAGCTGGATGTCGCGCGGCGAAATCGTTGGCATCGACCCAGCCGATCTCGGTTGGTCTTACAACAATGCAACGCAACCGTTACACTACCCTTTGTGCCTATTACGACAAGTTTCATCATTTCATTATTTTGTAAATTTTATAAATTTTATATTTTCTCAGCGCTCTGAAGTACTTTGTATTTAATTGCGTTCCTCCTACTTTGTGTCCACTAAGTTACGGTATCTTATAGTAGTCATCCATTTGCTCAATAAGATAAACGCCTTTTAGACTTCGAGAATCAATAACCCAGAGAATGATTCATTTCCTTTCTAGAGCCTTCGCCGTGTCGGCCGTGCGATGCGCAAAGCGACAATGTAGTTCCAAAGTCGAACGACGCGAGCGACAAATAAGACATTGTTGCGCCGCAGGCATCGTCGATTCGGGCGCGACCATAAAATGTATTTTGTTTTTTTATTGCCGCGTTGATCGGTCGGTTGGTCGGCAACGATTTTGTCATCGTGCAATATTCAGCTAGCCGAGACATAGCGTCAGACCACCGCGTCGTCGTCGACGGCGTCGCCGTTGCAGGCGCGTCGTCTCGGTTTCCTTGGGAACGCGGGCGGGAGCAGAGACGAGGCCGATTTGCTCGGCGCTTGGACAGCAGAATTAGCATACCGCGCGAGAAAAAGCTCTCGCGAAACTTCACCCCTGCGTCGTTAAAGCGGAAAGCGGCGGGGGAGGAGCCTAGGTGCAAACAGAGAGCCGCGTGTACCGAACGAGAAAAAAAGCGGCCCCGTTTATTCAGCGGGGGGGAAAGTGAACGGAAGACGCGTCGAAAGTTTAAATAATTGCGCTCCCATCTGGTCCGCGGTGCGGGTTAATTAAACCGAGCAACGGTGGAACGTACCTGGACGAGATACATCGAAGCCTCGTCGAAGGCTTGTTCCTCGTTGCGGAAGAGGATGCGATCCTCCGCGCATCCTTCGCGGTAGATTGAAGCCGTGATTACGCGGCCGTTTGTTTCGGCGTTACGTACGCCGCGTACAAAACGCTGGCGTTTGTGTCGTGCAAGCAGCAGACAATGTGTCAATGTGTCGGGACTAGGCGGACAATATGAAGTAGTATATCAAAAAGAAGAAGGAAGGAAGTGATTCAATAAAAAGACGAAATGAGAGACGAAGATAATTAAGTAAAATGAAGAATGGAGAAAAATGATTAAGTATTAAATCGGTAAAACAAAAAGAAAGAAGATTGGAATAAATAGAAGGGGCGTAAGTAGGATACTTATTATCAGAGAACTGATTTTTAAGCAAAATAAAACAAACAGGAATTAGATAAAAATGTATTTCTTCGGTGAAAGTAATGCTGTAATATTTTTAAACTCTTCTTTTGTAAAGAAGATATAAAATCTACATATATATACATATCAAGTTCTCGGTAGGCTGTTGATGAATATATCGCGTGCCTAGACGTGGGTCCAAGCGGACCCAGCCTCGTCGACTGTTAAATCCGTTCTGCGGCGGCATTCCGCGATTATTACACGGAGAACCGAGTGGCCGGGCTTTCGCATTATCCGGCCAGAAAATTCCGGCCTTATCTCGGCCACAATGACTCGGCTCTCCGGCTCTATCTGTCCTCCATTCGGCCGTGTCCCCGGGGCGACGCGTATTCAGGCCTCGCTCTCTCGCGAATTTTCAATCACATCAGTCGCGACGAGGTTTCGAATCGCTCCGCGCTTGTTATCTGTATCTCGAAAAAAGGCTCAAAGCGCGCGGCAGCGCCGCCCCCGATCTGTCTTTTTCAATTCGCGTGTGCCCCGGCGCTGTCATTCTTTTCAATGCCGTTTGTGCGCCGGTCTCTCGAAACGACTGATTCCAGATTGCTTGTTTCGCGGATCGCGGAAAGTATCAAAGTGCATTGTCTCTCCCGCCGTTATCGCGGCGTTGTTCGCGTCGTTCGGCGCAGACCATTCACCGGTTTCGTTTCTCGTTGATTTACAGGTCCAGGGAACAGCTGAGGCGAGCACGAAGGTCACCGGCCACCGAGTATAATTAGTCCGCCGCTTATGGGGCCGACGGAGCAGAGGCATGTCGCTCGGAAAATCGGTCTTTGTTCGAACACGTGCGGACCAGACGCGCCGTCCAACCCTGGGAAACCCCGAGGCGGAAAATCCTTGGCCTGGTGGAGGACTTCCAGAAACGGTCGAGTACTTCCCGCTCCTTTTACGGACAGACACACGAGTGGATTTTCCAAATGGGCGCGCGGCCACAGTGTATGTATAGACTGGTAATTAGACGCGTGCTATTAATGGAAGCTCGCTGCAGTTTTCATCGGAGGAGCACGGTCGCTTGAACAAGGTACGAGTCCGGAGACCCTGCCACCGGCAGGCAGGCATCGTCGTCGGAGGGTTAAAGATTTGGTTAATCGTTGCAGGAGCTCGGACGTCCCCGGAGCCGGGCGGAGGGGGATGCTTTGAGATTTTTCAGACAATTCGTTTGGCGGGAGATGGAGGAGCAAAGGGCGGCCGGAGCAATTGCCTGGGACGTCGGAGGAAGGCGCAGGTATTCTTTCCAAGGCGGAACACTTTACTGCTGCTCGTTCCGCGCTGGTAATGGAGAATCCCCCAGCCACCCCGAGGAATTAATTCGGGGCTAACGCTGAGACACTCCCCGATATCGAGTCACTTTGCTCTCCGCGGGATCGGTGTGTTGGCATCCGCTCGCCACCCTCCTAGGGGTTAGCTTCTCCTCCCTCTGCCTCTTCCTCTCCCTCTTTCTCTCGGACCGTACTTGGACCACTTTGCGTTTTCCACTGGGCTCGAAACGATTTCTAATTGACCCCCTAATTTCCCTAGCTCTCTTCTCTCCCTCTTTCTCTCTCATCTTCTCTCTTTCTCTCTCTCTCCCTCTTTCGAATTTGTTTCAGTAGGTCATCGGACGGAAAAAAGAGAAGAGCCGGCCCCGAAACAAGGGAGGAACCTCCGGAACGGTCGCTGGTGCAGCAGGCTCGGGCGTTTGGCTCCGGTTCGCGCCATTAATCGTGCGTTTAAACGGGCCGAGCCTCTTTATTGCCTAGACCGCGGTTTTCAAGATGAGAAGCGAGCTCCTGGCGACGTTCCACGAGAACCGACAAACTCCCGCAGCTTTTTAATTAGCCCGAGAAGAAATCGTTGGAGAGAACACCGGAACACTCCCCTTCTCTCTCTTTCTCTCTTCCGCTTCTCTGCCCCTTCTTTCGCGAGCCTCTCCCCTCGCCGCGACCCCTAAATACGTAATTAAAACTCGCTGGAATCACGCTGTACACCGAAATCGTGTAATTGCCGACCGATTCGCAACCACGCGGCGGAATTACACACATTGTCGCCAGGACCGCAGATATTCGCGAGATTCTTCGCGGTCTTCGTAGATTCCCCTCGCAGTTTATCCGCCTCCTGCGTCTTAAACGGATCGCGGTAGTCGTGGAAATAAACGAGGAAGTATCGTCGTTCGGGTCCTCGAACTGCATAACGAATCTCCGCGCTCTTAGCTCCGGTCGACGACGGATCGACGATATTGTGCTAAGTTTTCCTCGGAATCGTTCCAATTAGGCTGCTCAGCCTCTTAGCCGGCTGCACTATTTCAAAAGCATCCGTTTCCCGAGGGTCAAACCACTCGAGTCGGACCCAAGCTGTTCCATTGGTCCTACAAACACTGCAAAGGCTTGTAACAGCCATCCAGCACTGAAGTGTCTCGAGGAATCTACCAAAGTCTCTCTC
>CM052165.1:5901617-5941793 GCA_028455555.1 Augochlorella aurata
CCGCATCTACCTCGAACATTTCACGTTGCCTCTGGTGTTTCTGCTCGCCGTGCCAGAAAGATCAACGGGGACCGGCTCGTCGGGGTTCGTCGCAGACGGATTCGAAACTAAGGAGGAGGCTTTTTCGACGATGGGGTCGGTCCCCGTTCTCTCCTGCTCGTCGCGATTCCGATCCACAGACTCGCGATCTATGGGACGAAACAACGTTCCGACGGTTCGGGTATCAAAAGACTTACGGAGTATCGACTTGAGCAACTCTATCGGGAAACAATGATGCGCGGGAAAACAAGCGACACGGCCGAGGATCGCGGATCCTCGAGCCTCGAACAGCGCTGATCGAAAGGAAGACTTGCGTTCTCCTTCTAAGGACGTCCGATATACACACTCTGAAATCTCTCTCTCTCTCTCTCTCTCTCTCTCCCGCTCTCTCTCTCCCGCTCTCTCGTACAGTTTTTAGTAACTATACAATGATATCTGCCAGCAGAATAGGACGATGTGTACAGTTTCGTACGCGCGCATACAATGACATAAATATAAAATAATACAATATATAGAATATAATGGTAACGCGATGTATTCATAGAATCTGTTTCTTTGTTTTCGAAGAGTACTCTATAAAAATATTATTCGCTAGGGTTCATCAATGATAAACTCTGCCCGGCATGGGTCGTCCCTTTCGTCCCTCCCACAGAATCGTTTCCGATCGGCCATCTTGTTTACCGGACCCGTCGATTCCGTGGGCACCGAACATTTCTCGAGAAGCGGACTCATTTAACCCTCGTTCGTCCCTTGCGTCGATCTTTTACCGATTTCAACCGGTAAGCCGTTTCCGACGAGTACATTCGTCATGCAGAAGTAGCAATATCTTGTGTTACGACGAGTATACTCGTCCGGCGTAAAAAATAAAATACTTGCTGTTTAAAATGCAATTTTAGTGAAGACTGAATATTTTGAAGCCAAGACAAGACTGAAAGAACAAACTTAAATATCAAAGAGATTTTTCAAAGCAACTCGTTCGGAACACCTAACTGGTTAAATAAACAATTCCATGTTTTGTGAAGAGAGGTGATCTCGATTCGACGTCAAGGGACGAATTAAGCTGGACAAATGGGGACGGATGGGGGGTAACACGTTCCCGAATTGGTAAAATCAATTTGTTATCGAACGGAAATCCGTGAATAGGAGAATGATGGCGGGTCGGACGGACGTGGAACGTGTTAATTGGAAAGTAATATTGCTTGGAACCTCTCGAAGGGAGGGAAACGATTGATTGCTGTTACGCGGGACGTGTTTCGGCCGGAAAGGGTGAACCAAAGGGACTCTGCCTGGGTCGGGGAAAGCGGTGAAGTAACCTCGCCGCGTCGGCCCTGCGCGGGCCAGATCATAATTATGTATGTAGGTATAATTGATTCGAGGAACGTGCGCGCGACGTGATCGAAGAGCCCGCGGAGCCCGCGTGGATCTGCTACGTGTGTATATCAACGAGAGAGAGAGGTACCTATTTGCAAGCGCGCGCGTGACGACGGTGTGTGCGTTTTGTGTCGCGTTGCGAACCGAAAATGCACCCGATATGCAACGGGACCCCGGGGCTCTTCGACACCGGCCACGATTTCTTTGCGAAAGATATATATACAGGTATTGACGTTATCTTGTACTTGTGTTCTAGCGTTTGTCGAGAGATAAATCTTACGGATAAAGATCTCTTTGTTTCCTCCTCTTTTCGTTTGATCTGTTTTTTGTCGCCTTTGGCGTTTTCTCGTTTGAACGGACACGAAAGGATCCGAAGAACCGAAAGTTCGATGGGGTGCAGTGCGATGTCTCGTGCGCGAATCGAAAATGAAACGGGGCCTGCTCGGCGGCAGACGTGACGACGAAAGTGTGCACGTAAGTTCCAAGGGAAACGGAAAGAACGACGAAATGTGCATCGGTAAACTCTCGGTGAGGCTAAAGCAGGCTAGATCTAGAACTTCGAAAGGAAGAGTCGACGGTGTCTAAGCTAAACAGCACCATTCCCGTGTTTCGTAAAACTCTCGGATATCTCCCTCTACCTTCCACTCCCTCTCCCTACACCCTGGCAATCGTTTACAATCTATCTTGTCGGACACACGTGGCAAAACGTAGGCCATCTCTCGTAGGTAAATCTCGATAAGCTTCCTTTAATAAAATCGTTAAAGATATTGTCTTCGGGACGTTATATATTACTTATTCCGCGTCGTCTTGACGAGCTCTTTTAAATATGTTTCCACTGTCGAAGCGCTTCGTTAAACGGATCTTTTGTGCTCGAGCGTTTCATCGTGCCCTCTTTCCCCATGGTTGCACAGCCTGCGGCGTTTTCGATAATTACGTTGCGTACGGCTCCGCGACGGTCAACGATTATCAATCGAATCAGTTAATCCGCGATTGTTTGACGATGCACCGACTCGAATGCTTGACGCTTTATTTACCGGCAATTTTCTTATAATATTTTTACAATGAAAATCCGGTTAATATGTTACAATAATCCATGAAATTGTTTAGATTAATACAATGTGTTTAGGTTTCTCTGAAATTATTGTTTGAAAGAGAATTATCAATCTATCCTTAGTTAAATGGCTTCCGGTAAGTAAAGTGTTAAGTTCGAGCGAAGTATTCAACAAATGTCGGCGAACCATAGAGGAAACTGTTTTATCAGTCTCGGAACGATAGAAAATGTTCCGAGTCGTCTTCTCCGAAGGCTGTATCGATCTTAATCGCGGGACAAAGTTGCGAGGTGGCAGAACCGAGACTCGAACGCCATGTTGGATAAGATCTCGTTCGAAGGTCCACCATTTCGCGATCGTTGCAGCGATCGAACCGAACGACGCAACGTAACCGTGTTGCCCGACTAAAGAACAGAATTATTGTCTATCCCTATGCGCGTGTAATTATGCGAACGTCTCTCTGTGAAATCACCGCTTCGTGTGACCAACTTTACCACCGATAACAATGACGACATACTCGCCTTCCGCTCCCGTCATCGCGCTCTTTATTTAAAGGCGAACCGTATCGCCCGCAACAGGATTAAGAGCTCCTCTTATTGTTTTGTATCCCCTTTCCTCTCCTCTCTCTCTCATTCTCTCTCTCCCTTTCGCTCTCTTCGCCAGAATATAATATCGCAACGCACACAGCCAGTTTTTCTCTCTTTCTCTCGCTCGCTTTCACTCCACTTTCTCTCTCTCTCTCGCATTCTCACAAACTCTCGACATTCTCGCTCTCTCTCTCTCTTTCTTTCTGACACTAATACTTGTTCTTGTTGTTGCATTATTAGTTTTTTTTTTTAAAACCATAAAAATATCAATGCCAGTATACCACCGACGTACATCGCTAACGTGTATATGTATATATAATATATGTTCGTATGTATGTATGTATAAGTATATACTAAATATATATATATATAATAGAATATGTATTGTATATATATATAATATGTATATATGAATATCCATAATAACGTTACTTCATGTTTCTCCCGGTAGCAACACCATGTATAGGTATACGTATATATAATAGGTATGTGTATAATGCATCATTTTATCGTTACGTGTACGTATTTCCTCTAGGCGCTAACAACTACCCTCTATCGCGACCTACGGCTGTGGCTTCTCTTAATCTTAAGGACCTAAAGAGGGTGCACGACATAGTTACAGTTTTTGGGTCTGGATGCCGAGGTTCTTAGGTGGACGGTGTTTTCATGTTAGGAGACAGCTGACACAGATGGAGGGTCTACGAAGGGCACGGGCGGCCGTCTCGTCGCTAAACCCGAGTCAAGGTTCGCTCCAGCAGCCCTTAAGAGCCGTTTTGAACCGAAGAACAGACGCAACAACACCTTACTCTCGCCTCGAGGCGTTCGATCCTTGCCCGTGCCCGATCTAAACACTAACCGAAACAGCATCGACTCGCTTCGGAGGACCCTGGATCGGGAACGATCGACAGAGGCCGCGAAGTAGGAGCCGATCCCGTCGCGGGGGTGAAACAACAAGGGGCGGTACACAGTGACGAGACTCGCCGGGTAGAAAACGACCGGTTGAACGGAACAGATTCAGAGCTACACACACGTATCAAGGAAAAAAGGTTCGCTACTGTTGCTTCGATTCCTGCGTTCCAGCGGCGGCCGACCTGGCACGCCGCCACAGCGTGCGTTCTAAAAATTCAGCGACAAGTATATCATCGTTAGAGCTAATCCTACTTGCCAACGACATTCATCTAAATTTGAAGACAGATCGTTACGGGGCTATCTCTCTCGCGTCGAGTCCCGCGCGGCCAGAATGTTAATGAGACGCGGTCGCCGGGCGTGCACGGGTGCACGCCGTCGTCTCGTTCGCAAGCGGATCTACGCAGCTAAGGAGGAACAAAGCCGATATACGCGGAGGATCGATATCGGCGAAGGAATGAGCCGGGTGAGTGTCTCGATCGGTCGGTCGCGGTATCGAGCTGCACGCGCGGGATATAACGACGATGCTTCTCCGATCCACTTTGCTCGACGCGCTCTAAAGAGACAGACGCATAGGCCACCGACGGCGAATCGAACGCGACGCCGTGATCGAGACAGTCGCGCGGGAATAGTCGTTCGTGTGAGCACGGTGAGTGACGACGAAGGAGGTGTGATTGGTTCCTAAAGATATCAATAACGACATTCTTGTATAGCATTAGTAGAGAGTATAACTATGTAGGTATTTTCTTTTAGGTAGGTAGGTAAACGCTAAACAAAGCTCAGTTGATTGTTTCGGGAGCGAGCACCTCACTCGTATCTCGCGTAGAATGGCTCGTTCGTTTCTGTTGTCGCCGCTAGCTCTTAACACTTTGTAAAATTAGATTCGAAGGAGCGAGGTGTGTAGATGCGTGTATATGCGTGTGCAACTGCGGAAGTCGGCCCCGGTCTCTCCCTCTCCCTTATCGCGAACCGACTCTCTTCGATGCGTCGACTCGTTCTTTGATTTTTCTCGGCTACCCCGCCGATCGAGACCCGACTTTTCGCCACCGGTGAATACCACTTACCCCCCTCTCGGCGCCGGAACCTACCTACGGCCACGCTCGAGAGGAACGTTTTCCCGGCCCGGAAACCCGGGTCTCGCTAGCAGCAACGTTCGTTTCAAACGGGTATCCCGACCGCCGCGTTACGATCTCTTCCGGCTTTCCTTCGACGGCGGGGCACCGAGCCCTCTCTCGGAGTCGCGGTCACTTCAGGGAGGAACTCCGCTCGACTTTTTGCTCTTCGACGAAGACTTCCGGCAGCTTCGTAGCTTCGCTTCGTTCGATCCGCCGCCACCGAGCTAATTCTTCGACGTCAGGATTGTCACGAACTCTGCCGGTACACGGAAAACAGGTGCGTTAGACACAGCCGGAGTGGTGATCTCCGATGGCTTTGGTGATCGTAGGATGGTTTTGTGGATTTGGAGAGAGAGTGTGTTAATCATTTGAGTACTGTGGATGCAGACGGTGCATGTGCATCCACAGAAGCAGTGTTGCAGAACAGTGCTATATAGTGGGTGTGTTATAATTGAGAGAAGTTCGACTAACTCCCCCAGTCAGATAAAAATTGTAACTTTACTGACAATTACTTTTTGGCTATTTTTTCTTATTAATTTTATATACCGTTAAATGAAAGCCGTATCCGTATTTATGCATTCTATAATATTTATTTGAATTTATATCATAAAAAGAATTTTAAAAAACAGTATACATTATTTCATCGACTCGAACAAAGTTTGATTCTTCTGATAGCAAAATCTAGGAATTAAAGTAAGCGAAGTCACACAAGAGATAAAAATTGTCTGGTTAAGAAATGATTAAGAACGAACATGTGCCAATCACTACAGTTGTGAAGCAATCGTAATGCAAAGGGTTGAACAAGTACCTTCGTAGTTCACCATCCCGTCTCCATCGAGATCCGCTTCCTTGATCATGTCGTCGACCTCCTCCTCGGAGAGCTTCTCGCCGAGGTTCGTCATCACGTGTCGCAGCTCTTTCGATGAGATCATGCCGTCGTTGTTCTTGTCGAATACCCTGAGTGTCGGGAGCGTCTCGTTAACAACAAAGATTCGAGCGCACAATAGGGAGACATACCTGAACGCCTCGCGCAGCTCGTCCTCCCCGTCGGCGCCTTTCATCTTCTTCGACATCATCTGCAGGAACTCGTTGAACTCGATGGTCCCATTTCCATCTTGATCCACCTCGTTCACCATGTCCCGTAATTCCGTCTCTGAAACCGATCGTCCTTTTTACCGAGCCGATTCGAACGCGAAACGAGAAATTGCGTTTAGTCGAGTCGACAGTTTTAAACGATCCGTCGGGGCTGTGCCTCTCTCTCTTTCTCTCTCTTTCTCTCTCTTTCTCTCTCTCGTTTTCTCTCGTTCTCATTCTCTCTTTGTGTCGTTTTTCTAATTTGCCCCGACGTAATGCGCGTACTGTCTCGACGTCGTTCCATGGGAGACATTTAATTCCCCGGTACATCCCCCCCGGGGCGAGGACAGAAGAGGCCCGACATGCAGTTAATTACCAGCGTTTGCACGTGCGCCTAGCCGTCACAGTTTCTACCCCTCTGAATCGCTCCAAAGTTAATTTTCCCTAAGCTCTTGTCACAGCCTAGTTTCAAGGATTCCGGCGCTTCAGCCCGCGCGCCTCCCGTCTTAGAAAACCGAGGCATTCATTTAGCGAGACGCGTTTCCCTACTCGCTCCCGATTCGAACTTTTCGCTAACCCGCCGCCACGGAAATTCTATTTGCAACTTCGAAATTGCCGCAACATATTCGGTACACGAGTGAATCGCTCGATTCTTCTTCCCGGCGATTTCGCGGCCATGTTGTTACTGGAAATGGCATTTTAATCGGCACTCTTTGATATCCGACACTGTGCTCTTTACGAATTTCAGCAAAGAAAAAGTTATTATATAATAATATCTAGTATTTAATATTTATTGACTATTATTGTTAAATTATATTATCCAATATTTACTAAATAATATTTATTATAAAAATTGCTTCCAGTGTAATTTACTCCAGTTTTTCGCGAAAGGGCCTCTAAAGTTTGCAGAATTGCGAGATAAGAAAGGAAAATTTTGAACGCGGTAGATTCAACGTCAAAGTAAATCTTGTAAGCGGCTAAACAATTTGGATTATCCGTTCGAATAGTTCCATCCGTTCGCTCGCCGATGGAGGTTCACTGGCCGGCCGTCGGATTTTCTTGTTGTTATTAAAAGAAAATATCGGGACAGCTGGCTCGGGTTTAAAGTAACGCGGAGCACTTCATGAACGAGTTTCTCGACGATACAACGGCTGCTGCTAGCGTGATATTTTTTGGTCGCGCGGACAGCTTTCGTCAGCTCGTGGCTTGCGGCCAGATCGCGTTCCACGATGTAACACGCGTACGGTATCCCTCTTTCCGCGTGTATCCCCGTTTCACGGATGATTTAAGCTCGCACTTACCCGACGGCCTCTGTCCCAGAGATCGCATGACCACCCCGAGCTCCGCCATCGTGATGTTGCCGTCCTCGTCCTTGTCGAATAGCATGAACGCCTCCTTGTATTCTGCAACCAGAAATCCCGTCGACCATTCGTACCAGATAACACCCGCCTCCGAACAGCCATGGGCATACATTTCCCCATGGAACACGGATCCGGAGCATCTCCAGAATTCGAGGGCACCGAAGCCACGCCCATCCGAACTACTCTACGCTCAATTCCGACACAGATTGCCCCGAGAGACGCTGTCTTCGCGGTGTTGAAGTTGAAAGAAATGGGGCCGTGTCCCTTTAGGGCGTTCTACATTAAGTGGGACACCAGCCCGTAAGAAATTCGCGAAGTTTGGGGATTTTTCCCATTGGCTATTACCAAATAAGAGACTCGGTTAAGTAAGATTTTAGAATATTGCTTCGATATAACATTGTACACGGCCGAAAAATGAAGTAAATTAATAAAGAGAAAAATTTCGATTTTTCCGAATCGTTGGGGCGGTGTCCATCCCCAAGACTTTTCCGTAGGTCGTGCGACAAGTAGCATTCGAATCGCGGACAAAGACGCCCTCTCGAAGCAGTCCGTGTACACGGAAGGAGATAGTTCGGCGCGCCGCGGGACTTCTTTATTTGACTTGATTTGCCCCGGAGTGTTGCCCTTGGGAGCACGTTAGCCCGCTTCGAGCCGTCTCGGATTCAATAGACTCGATTGATTGGAAGGACCGTCGATGAAGAATCAATTGGATCCGGTGGAACGCGGCCGATATTGTCGCGACAGGGAATCTTTTCCGACTTGGAGCTCGTCTCTCGATTCTCGCGTCGACTACTAAAATAACTTCTCCCTGCCCTCTCTCTCTTTCTTTGCTTCGGAACAGAGACACGGTGTATCCCGATGCAGTCGCTCTAGAAATTCCAGAGATCGCTCGAACGAGCCGTAAATAACGAACCGGGGAAAAAGTCCGCCGGAAATTTGGCAATAGAACGATACACAACGAACGCCACTGTCTGGCGTCGCCGCTTTGTTGGGGATCCGCGGATTTAGATGTCTATTAATCATGGAGGAGCAACGGGTGCGTGTGTGCGCGAGCGTGTGTGCACGCGTGTCGCCGGTCCATGCGAGAAGCTATAGCTCGGGCAGGCAGCCAGCCGCGACAGAATCTCGTGGGATACGGGGTTATAAATTTCGCAGGATGTCCGACACCGGTTCTCTCGCAGGGAAAAGGGGAACATTCGAAAGTTCACGAGACCCGGCGGTCTATTACGAGACGTCCGTTCTCCTCGATGGACACGCTTGAATCTCGGCCCGCCGCTGCCGGTTAATTACTCGCAGGACGGAACACCGCGGGAGGATACATCGTCGTGGGACACGCGAATTATCGTTTTCTCCCGCGATATTTCATTCGCGCGTCCTCCGCGATAACCGGCGATAAAACTTCGCAAAAATGCTAGGGGACATCGGCTCGGGAACGGTTCTGCAAGAGCTGCACGACTACGACCTCTGTTAAAAAACTGGTACCGCTCTTGTGGCAAATCAGGCGATGGGGTTAAACCTCCGCAATGATAACTGTGTAACCGTCGATGGACTCTTATTGGGACACCGTAACTTTTTTTAGAGGACCTTCTACTTCCGGAAACACCTTTTTATCTGTCCGAGTGGTGAACAGCTGTCGCGTTTCTTGGGTTTAGTATTCTATTGAGGAGATTGGTTCATCGTCTCAGAGATATAGCAGATTTTATGCATTTATGATAAAAACGAGCAAGTGATATTTTATACAATAAACATATTAAACGCGTTAAAGAATGTTTTTGTGTTATTTTCAACTCGCAGCAGCTATTAGAAATAGAAAGTTTATATTCGACTTGGTGCAATCGATGAAGATCGCTATTATTTTGCATAAAGAATCACAGTCTACCACAGACTCATGTTTCATCGGCTTTAATTATCTTTTTGAATATGTTAGGATTGTGTCAGAACAATAGACTGGTGATTTTATGCATTTATAACAAGAATGAACAGGCGAAAAGCAAACTGTGGAGTCAATAGATGAATTTTTCAGAACATTATTGCACTGTTTTCGAATTACTCAAGATAAGTAACAAAGTATATTAAGTGATTTAAAAACATTTATTCTGCATAAAAATCTACTCTCTGAGACTTCGGTCCTATCGGCGAGAGTTTCTATCTCGTGTGTGGTCCGCGAACAACGACACTGACGCGTTAACAAACCGACCAAAAGTCGGTTCAGAAAATCGCGTGTAAAACACGGAATTCTTACGTCCCTCGGAGTTTCTACACGCGCGTCGCGCAACAGGCTTCCCCGATCCCAAAACGGCAGGATAATAAAATTACGCGGTTGTCAGGTGTGGCACACGAAACGCGCGTGAATAATTCGCGCGGGAGGCTCTAAGTTTCGCGGGTGCGGCAAGAAAAGGAGATTTCGCGTGCGCGCCGTGCTTTAATAGCCGCGGATCGTTGCTAGACGTGGTTTTCAGACGGCGACGCCGTTTGATCGTATCGTTTGCCGCATAGGCCGGACCGCGTTTATCATCTCGTAAACATTTGACGATGCATTTAACGTGCATAAATGAGCGGGCAATTTCTCCGTCGAGCAATCGGCGATCTCTGGTCGCGTGCCATCACGAGAACTCGGTCTAAACGATTCTAGAAGCTAACAAAGAGAGACAGCGAGAGAAAAGGGGTGGCTCTCGACAAGGCCAATGATCGCGGTCACGTGAGAGACCGCCGGAAACACGATGTTTTATGCAACATGTTCGTTACTGCAGCCGGGTCCTTATGTAAAGCCACTTTCGCAAATTGGACGACCTTTTCGCCGGATCCAGGTGCGCGCCGAGTATTTAAACATTGCGACCCTAGCCGAGTGTCTAGAATTTTCCTAAGATCCGCACTGGATCGCTGCGAGAAGTGCAAAGCTCCGCGATCCCGCTGATCCGAGGTATGCGCGATTACTATGCACGCGATGTTGCAGCGTGCATGCTCGCTCGAACCGACTGTAACTTCGTTATTTTTGTAAATTGAGATGGATACTCTTGCGGTTACGTTTCCACAGGATTGTACACTCGGAAAATGTATAGCACGATTTGATTTTTACACAGTTCTGGATGTCCGCTCGATCCAGCTGTCTTCTCGTACAGTTGCAGTCACGATATGTGCACGATATGTATCATAATTCATGCGGACAATATGCATATATTGTGCATATTTAATTTAAAAAACAATGCAAAATCGGTCATTTCGAACGGTAAGTATCGAATCGAAAAATGAGACTGTCGAAGCTCATAGTAAATTCGACAAGTTAGTCATATACGTTTCTCGTACGAGTCTTAGCGGAATCGCGTTTCTTTCGATGGACGAAGACATAACGAGGCGTCGCTTTGCAAACGATTCGCAACCGCGTTGCAATTCACGAATTTCTTTCACCTCGCCTTAATCATTTGTCCGGCACTGTACGTTTTGTAGTAATGATCCGGAAACGACTCAATTAGCGAGGTTTGCGGCATTGCGTCGAAACCGGCGAGCCACTCGCAAGGCTTTAATATACGAAACGAAACGAAACGGAACGAAACGGAACGAAACGGGCGTCGAGTGCAGGCCTCTGCGGCTGATATTCGTTAGCGAATAAGATTTCGGTCGTTAGCTCTCCGCGGCGGGGCGCGAGAGCCGGCAGTTGAATGGCGGTTGGCTTCGAACTTACCGGCCACTTGATCCTCCGTGAGCCCATACTCGGACTGAAAAATAAAGCAGAAGAGGCTGGATTGGATAAGAGAAGAGAAGAGAGGAGCGTTCGTCAACGCGCCGCGTGATTTCGTTAAATTGTTATCGCGCTCGGCGCGTCGCAGTAGCATCCCATTAAAAACTTAATATGCGTGGCGACACGCGCCGCACGCGGCCTGTTTGCAGAACGCTGCCAATTCCCGCGGCCGAAATCTCATTAATTCAATCAAATTAACCGGCGGATAGTTTCCTCCGGCCGATAATTGCCGGCCGCCGCTGCGCCGACCGATTAATCCTTTCTGCTCCTTGCCTTTCTTTTTTGTTTCCTCGTCGCTCCGTTGCGGCTAGATCTCCGGACGAAAACGGAATTCGCCACGGAATTCGAGGAACGTCTGCCGGTGGCCCAGGCAGAGAGTTAATTAATATGACTCGGTTCGATGCCGTCCCGGCCGGTGTTTAATCAAACACACACCCCGGCTCGGCTCCGCTCGGCTCGCCGCGTACGAATATACGCAGAATTGGCAGAATTAACGACCGTGTTCTAACTTGCAAATTGTTCGAGGCGGCGTAACAGCAACGCCGGCTTATCCGCTTCCTACACGCGGCCGGGACCGACATTGTTAAATCAGCATTAGTAGACGGAGGGATTAAGGAACATATGCCGGTATAACGCGATTACAGGGACGTTGACTTATCAGCTGTCCAGCCAGCCGTTATCAGGCCCCCGCTTAGACCTGCAAAGAGGTCGCGGATTATGCCAGACCGGCTCCCCGGTCTGCGGACCATGCCTCGAGAAACGCGCGAGGATCGTCGAGATCCTCCACGGAAATGGAACACCGAAGGATCCCTCCTCTGACACTCGATTTCGTTCGTTAGCGCGCGATGCTCGTGTATCAGCTTGTCCGCCATTCACTCGGCTCTTGGCCAATTGCCTGTTAAGCTCCCCGGCTGCCTGCTTCGGGCATAGAAACGGCCAGGTAATAATAATAATGGATTCGCTGCACAAATCGAGTACGGAACAAACGCGGCCGAAACGAAACGCTTCTTCGATGCCCGGAAACGAGATTAGGGGCGAGATTAATGCTATGTTCCTTGGATCTATGGACAGAGGAGTCGGAGACGAGCATGTCTTTTCTATGGATGTCTGCTTGCAAATGCTTCCTTCAAGAGGTATTTACTTCTAAAGGTAATAAGGGTTCGAAATGGAGAACATTGTAATTCGTGGTAAAGCATTTTTGTCGGAAATGTTTATTCTAGTATATATTGCAATAGAAACTGTACGAAGTTTAAATAAATACAATCTTATTAATTTTATAAAAGATCTAGTCACTTGTTCAGAGTAACTGTTAATCTTCTATAGGCCGAAATTTGTTCTTGAATATCTATCTGCAGACAATTTGCGAGGCATTTACTTTGATGTTTCAGGCTAATGGTGCTGCCAATTGTCATCAATATTCTTATTGGTTATCTCAGAGACCTTATATAATTAAGATCTTGTGAAAAGAATTGCAACTACTCTAAATAATAAATACCACAATTTTCTCTTTTCTCTATAACCTGAATTATTTCGATACTATACTTTGCTAAGTCCTACAACTTCACTACTATCCCTTGAAGAAAGCATCAACGAGCATACAGAAGAAATGTGTTCATCTCACGAACCTAAATTCTGTCTAAAGTTCAGCGATTTAACCGAGAAACGCCTGATATAAAGCAATGATCGTTGCGAATTTTAGTGGTAAACGAAAACGGCAGCTAATCGACGACGGTCGGTCTCGTTCGAAGGCGTTGCTGAACGACTTCCGCGGATTACGTTCGGTGGAAGGCATTCACGGATGTATAATCGTGAGCCCTGTGGGAAAGGGACAGGCTGGCTGTCGTATCCGTCTCGCAGGAGCGAAGCTCTTGGTTCGATGGTTCCTCGGAAGTAGACGCGAGTTGGTATTCAACTGGGTCACGTAGTTTCCCGGTGTTTCAGCGGCAGGAGGCTCGCATAAACTCGCGGAAAGTCGGCCGAGGCTTTGCCAGTGTCCGTCTGTCTGCGCCGCATTTATACATTAGCCCGATCACTTTGAATTCTGATCCGAAAGCGGAAGAAGACGGCGGAGAGGAGCTAAAACCGCGAGTCATGATCCAAGCGAGAGGGAATCGGTTATTCGAGTCGTCTCTCACGAGTTTGGCGCAATGAGACGAGCATCGTAGTTATCTCGAACACCTTATGTTCGTTATGGGTTCACCATCAAATTGCTTAGCTTACGCTTCTCTGACGGATCTCGCAGTCTATGGTGCTCGTCAGCCTGCGCAGCTTGCCGTAGGCTGTGGTGTACTTCTTCTCGGTGTCTGTCATGACGAGGGTCACTTTATCCACTGATCGGACGCACTGGCATTCGCGGCACCCTTCGATTCCACCCCGGAGGACGCTCCGATCTCGCCTAAGCTAGCCTAAGCTCGCCTAAGCTCGCGGCACGTCAAAACGCAACGGCGAGACAGCACTGACACAGAAATAATATTTATGGACCGATCGGCGGCAACGTCACCGGTTGTTTGCGACCACGCCAGGCCGTTCGACGCGTCTCGGGTTCATTCTGATGCCCCCACCCCCGGCCGAGGAGAGATTAGGCTAGCGCGTGGTCCCGTGTCCCGGCACCCGAGTTGCACCCGCGAAAACAAACGATTTTACGCCGGCGATCGCATCCGAGAAAGTCGTGGCCCCTCCCCTGTCCCAAACTCGACCCTCGAAGAGGGGATCAGCCACCACTCTCGAATTTTCATTGTCCTTTCGCAGCGACGCATCTCGACGAAGCTGGCCGTGAATCTTTAGACAACCTTCGGCTGTTTTTAACTTGTCAGCCGACTATTGGCCCACGATCTATTCTTTATTTATCACGGATTCGTCCGCCGTACTCACCGACTCGATCTCTCGTCTCTCCGCGATGGCCGTGCACACCTCTGCCAAGCCGAACGCCGCGTCGGCGTTACTCGATGCTTGTCCCGACCGATCGTACACACCTCCATGACAAATCTCAGGCATCACCGGTAACAACCGCGTTCTCTGAATCAAACGCGCGTCACCCGATTTTGGCGGGCGCCGACTGCGACCAGTGGCAACGACGCGAATACCTCGGCCGCGCTAACTTTAGGCGATCTTATCATCCGTGGATCTCCAATTGGGACGCGATTCTCGTGCCAGATAGAGTCGAGTTTCTTGAACCCCGTGGAAATTACGAGCGGGGTCAGCCGCGTCCGAACTGGCCAGACGTTAGCTCGGGGCTGACCGTTTCACCTTTCGGAGGATGATGGAGGGCGTAGATCCTACCGAGATTTCTACTATGGCGAAGGAACCGCCGCGATGGATATAAGAGAGTACTCGATGGCGGTATCCTATCTTCAACTACCAGCCGACCTGTTAACCTTTCGGGAGATGATTGAAGATGTAGATGCAACGGGGGCTTCTATCAAGGTGAGACAAGTCGTCGATGGAGATACTGAGAGTTTTTGATGGTAGAAAGGTGCGGGCTATCTTTAGCTCGCAGACGAATTTTTAAATTTCAAGGTGGGGATGGAGAATGCAATAATAATAATAATTATAGCGTTCATATGTTATTAAGTTATTTTTTTTCTTTGTTGACCTTTGAACGGCGGACATTTTTGACGGACATTAATTTTCATTTGTATATTATTGAAACCTTGACATAGAATTTATAACATAACCTTTGAGCATTTATGGCTAGATCTATCCAAATCTTTACTGAGATAAAATATCTTTGCTGAGATATTTTAGATTATTAATGGTTAATAATTAGATATAACAACAAGGTTAGAATCTAGATGGAATGTTTACATCTCTGGGTCCAAATGGACCCGGGACAGAGGCCAGAAATTGTTCTTAATGAGAAAAGCGAATAATGGAGCATTTAGATAGATTTGTAACAAATTGATCCATTAATCGAATCATTTTCGATTCGTAGAAAATTTATGCCAACAAGAAATGAGATTACCGAGATCGCATTGTCATGACTCGTCGATGAATATACCGCGAGTACTAGATGCCAGAAGAGTAGCGGCTACCTCAACTTCACAGCCGACATTTTAACCTTTGGGAGGATGATGAAGGATGTAGATGCTGCCAAGAATTGTACTAAGTTGAACATATCGCGAATCGACGACGAATATACTGCGAACACTTGATGGCAGAAGGGGACAAACTGCCTTTGTCATTTGGACAATATTTTTAACATTTGTGAAGGTGGTGAGGGATATAGATGCTATTAAGACTTCTATTAATTTGAGCAAATTGCAACCCGTTGACGAATATACTGCGAATACATGATGGCAGAAGAGTATAGACTACCTTAAACTCTCATCCGACTCTTGAACATTCGAACAACATTTTTAACCTTTGCGAAGATGATAAAAGATGTAAATGCTACCAAGACTTCTATTAATTTAAACAATTCTCAAATCGTCGACGAATACATTGGGAATACTTGACAGCAGAAGACAACCTTAATCCCCCATCCGACATTTTAACCTTTCTGAAGATGATGAAGGATGTATATGCTGCCAAGAATTGTGCTAAGTTGAACAAATCGCAAACCGTCGACGAATACACCGTACTCGATGGCAGAAGGGTAAAGACTGCCTTAAGCTGCCAGCCGACCTTTTAACCTTTATAAAACTACCGATGTAGATGCTACCAAGGCCGTTACCTAGTTTGATAAATCATGATCAATCCAAGAAAATGCTCCTTAATTGAAGCACGTGCCTGTCGATAGACAGAGAGACGTCGCCATAGCCATAGAGACAAACGATGCTCCGAGTCGCGTCGTAATCGATGTCAGGCGATTGCAGCGGCGAAAGTAGCCGGTCTAGTCGTCCATCGGCGAAAGTAGAAAGCTTTAAGCGGGTCATTAATCTTCCTCGATCCTGCCGATCGCAGGACGATCCTCTCGGCTGTTTCTGAGGGCGAGTCGACCGGAGTGTTTGTTTTCTTTCGAGCATCGATTCAGCGACGAGATGGTGGAGGAGTGCGATACTATTTCCGGAGTCGGCGCGACGAAAAATCACGGCCATCCTGACCCGCTTTGCTGTGCTTGTCACGGAGTCACCGATTCCACCGCGTTCGATCCCGGCGAGCCAATCTGACAGATGGAATCGAGTCGCGGCTCCTGCGTCAGCGAATTAATCGTCGCTTACGACACCTGACCGCGGGTTAAGTGGAAGATCGCTTCCAATTGGACGCGCGATCGCGGCGGACATCGATTCGCGTGTAGAACAACATCTTGGGATGCTACTGCTCGCATAAATCTTCCCGGACCTGTGCTACCATCTGATGGATGGGGCAGGTCGTCTGCCCACTGTCGGCCGTTTCTACTTCTAGTCGGTAGTGCAGGCGCTAACCTACGGATTAGGACCGCTACGTGATCCCAATTTGCCTTGGAATTAACCCTTGGAATTAACCGGGTCTTTCGTGACCCGACTTATCTAAACGGCAAGCTTGTTAGTCGACGCAATTAAATGAATCACAACCCTGTTACACTGGTTACACTCGTAAGGCTACGCGAAGCATCTTCGAAAATACGTTTGGCAAAATTGTTGAACAAAGCACAGAATTATGTTAAATATTATTTAAAATAATTTTTATAATATTATAAATATCCTAGATTGTATAGTCGGGACGATGGTACGTCGTTCGAGGGTTAAAGGGTTCGGATCCATTTTCATGAGAAAGCTATGGCGCCGTTTTGTCTCGATCTTCCTCGGAACAGAAAAGAGCCCGAGCTTCCGGTGTTAATGGAGCCTGATTTCTCCAGGGAGCGGAGTCATTCGGCCGCCAAAAATAGTCTTTAATTGGAGATCACAATCTGCGCAATTTCATCGACTCGGAAACACAATGCACGACTCGTGCGTTCCCGTTACCTTGGTCCTAATCCGAGGGCTGGAGCTTTGCAACTAGCTGAACGCGTTTCATAATGTAATGCACGAAAGGCGAGGCTTAAGGCTGTCACCTTCGCTTTTTGATCAGCTTTTGCACGGTGATGGACGTCAACCAGTCAGCTGTTTCCGACGAGCATACTCGTCGTTTAGAAGTGGCAATGTTCTCTGTTTCGACGAGCATGCTCGTCGCGCGTAATAATTTGAAATTGCAATTTTAGTGGACATAGTTCGGTAGGTCCAGTGCTAATAATTAAGCTCTGAATAAGTACTAATAAATAGCTAGTGAAAAATTAAGATTAAGAAATAAATAAATACCGTTAAATTCTATTCTCCTATGAAAATAATGATACTGAAAGGGGTGAAAAGCAGAAAAACTCACCAAGTTGATGGTAACGTTGAGTTCATACTGCTGCCTCTGTCCCTTCTTCTTATTCTTGCCGCTCTTGACGGAAACCGCCTTGGGCGTGACTTTAACCTGTCCTTTCTGCGCGGACGGCTTCTGGGCCGGCTTCTGAGAGCCCTTCGCGCCAGGAGCGACCTTCTGCCCGGCTGCCAGAGGCGCCTTCTGTCCGGTGGTGCCCTTCTGGTTCACGTGTCCGACACCGTCCGCCGGTTTGTTGCGAGCCTGTCGTCGGAAATAAAAGGAGCATCGGTTAGATTGCCAGGCGGGATCGATCGGCGGCCGCGAACGGTTGCGCGCCAGCCGAAGCCGTCGTTTCACACGCGATGCGATAAAACGCGGAATCTCGGGACGAACGGCGATCGAGTATTCCTTTTGATCGTGCCGCGATCAAAAATGCAGCGGACAGAGAGCCACGCGCCTCGTTTAATCCGGCCGCTTTGCGTGCGACGATCAAACGGATTTCGGCTTCTCTGCGCGATAAGCTCGCATCGAGAGGTGCGCCATCTCCGGCGGACCCTCCGCTTCGTTCGATCCCCTCGCGAAATCCGCAGAAACGAGACGATCGGGAACTAGGCCATTAGCGATCCGAGTTTTCGTTCCGCGGTCTCTGTTCCCGCGGCGGAACAAACCCCGATCGGCAATCGGCTCGAGCCTTCCGCCTCGTAATTAGTCGTTTCGTCGGACGAGGGCCCGGTTACGAGGGCTTTAATCGCGGAGAGGCTTTTTCCCCGATATTTTCGCTCGGCGCGAACCTCGTGCCGCTAAAAATGCGCTAACGAGAAGAGACGAGCCCCCGGGGAGAAATCCCCCCCTCTTTCTCCCTCTCTCGCTTTCTCTCGCTCGGCGAGGACGACGAGGATTTTTCGCCGGCCGGAACAGAGATTCGTTTCTGCTAAGGTCGCGGGACGAACAATACCTTTAATTACGAGCGAGCGTTGAGTCAACATTTCGAGGTCGGGATGCAGCTCGCTGCATTGTTCACGGGCCTCTGCTAATGACACGCCTCCGCCGCGCCACGCTGCGGGACGATGCTCGGTAATCTCCGAGATTCTACTCGTCGCGCGCCGCCGAGCCTATTGTTCCATTTTTCGGGCCGGTTTATCGAGGGAATCAATCGGATGCCGCGACCGTCATCAACGTCGAGAGCTAGCCACTCTCGGGCGCTGCTTAGCTGCCAAACAGGCTGCGAGGAGAGTTACCGAACAGGGGAGTCGGGGAATCGTTGGATCGTGCAACAAACTTCTCGGATGGGACGGGAACTTTCATCATTTTTTTCAGTAACTGGTCCTTCCTGTTTCGGATTCAGGATTTTTCCTAGGATACTTCGCACCTTAGACTGTAAGCTAGAAAAATTGCATCGGCGTTCCTCGGGTGGGAATGCTTTTAAAAATCTTACAATTTGTCGACGTTTGGTGATGACAATTTTAGTCGCTAGCAACATTTTCCATCTTTTTTATAGAGTGCTTATGCTCTTTATTCCGCTCTGCAATTTTTTCCTGGAACAGCTTGGACCTTGGACCTCACACAAAAAAATTAGCATCGACATTCTTTCGCAAACGACGTCCCAATAAATCCTCCATTTCATCCTCGTAACAACGTTTCCGACCCAGCCGCTACAAAAATGTTGCGCGCAGCTATTAAACCTTTTATTCCCGCGCTTGCTCTTTTCATTCCGGTTTGCAATTTTTTCTGGGGCATCTCGAGCCCTGAGCAAAAAAATTCCTTCGCCAGAAACGCCCCTAAAAATCGTGCAATCCTCGTGGCAACATTTTTGCTAAAACCGCTCCGGCAGTTTCGCACGCGGCTCGCGAATATTTCGCGTGACAGCGGCGAACCGATTTAAGCCGGCGATGCAAATCCTCGTCGAAACGACTGCATCGACCGGCAACAATTCCCGGATCGAGCGATTTCCGCAGCGCCTGGTTAACCCGAATTCGTCGAGCATTATCGGCGGGAGAGTGGAGCTTTTTTGGCCGGCGGAGATCCGCGAATCGAATACCGTTGTTATCGCAGACCGAACGAACAGTGGCCGAATCAGATTCGGATCTCTGGAAACGAGTTTGGATCCCGACGGCGCGGATGCCTATCGGTGGCGAATAAATCGAGTTAGTTGATACAAACCGCCGGCCGGAAACCATCGGCATCGAGGCCAAGGAGGATGCTTCGAGAACCGAGCGACACGTTCGTCGAATTCCTCTCGGAAAGTCGGCTGATCCGGGAGCCTGGGAGAGGAAGATCTTTTTCCGAGTATGGCAACCGATCGCGATCGAAGGGAGCGAAGACGAGCGCAGGGTTCGTCGACCGTTTGTCCAATTACCCGGCAAGGTGGACTTTCCTCTAAATATAGAGCGACTCCGTGAGATACACAATCGGTATTGGACGTTCTAATAATACCGGCGAGTTTATTCAAATAATAATTCAGCGGAGGAGGCGGCAGGGGCCGCGTGGGCGGAACTGACGAGATAATTATAGCGTCCGCCGTCTACCGCGTTCTTACGAAAAGCACTATATCACCGCAGGCCACGCGGCCACGAAAAAACGCGGCAAGAACCGCACGTCTTTCCTCCCGGTGCAAGCTGCTACCTTTTTGCACGGTGCATCGGGTTACAGGGCTGTGCAACCGAACCGATGCATCCGCGGGCCGGAAATTCGGCGAACTCCATCCGCGGCGAGCTAATTTCGATGGCCGTTCCCTTAGGATCATCGTTACCCTTATTTTCTATGCGTTGAAAGCAGTTTATTTTTCACGAACAAGTAACGGCAATGATTTAGAGAGAAATGCCAATTGCTTGCGTCCGATTGTTTGCAACGATAACTCGAGGAATTCCTGAGGATATTAAATTTCTCCGGGGCCGATAAAAAGAATCGGCGGTATATATCGCGTCGAACGACGGCTGCGGCGACTGGTTGAATGGAAACCAGTAGTATCATAGTCTGGAATGTTTTGAAATAGCACCCGCCGTCCCCACTTCTTCTTTCCGCCCCCGCCCTCGCCGAGCCCCGACACCCGGGCCGCCTCCGTCGGACCGCCGCGGTGTACGAAAATTTTATTGCTTTTCCCTCAAAGTTTTTGGCAGGCTATCCGAGCCCACGCAGAAAACAGTCGCATAACGGCCGGCTCTAAGTAATACGTCCGTTGCGTAATGCACCGCGTTTACCCATTTTCGGATGTGCATTCCTCCGGGGAAGCGACGCGGCTGGCCACTCGCGCCGATTTATCGCATCGCTGCAACCTCGAGTCCTCTCCCTCTCTCTCTCTCTCTCTCTCTCTCTCTCTCTCTTTCTCTCTCAATGATTTAGAGACTAGGCAGAAGATTCGAGAACTTTCTACGTTTTACGATCACTGTGTGCCGAAACTTCCGACCGCTCCACGTTGCATCGTCGCTTCGATGCATCCGCGACGAAGATCGAATTGGACCAGGAGAATGTCTGAACGCATCGGGAAGTCGATGATGCACTTCTCAGTGAAGCGTGTCATTATTGCGGAGAGGTTCGCGGAGCAAAGGGTCGGTAATTCGACTCTGGGACCGCGCGGTCGAAAGATCTAACAGTGGACGTCGATCTCGAACGCCGCACGCTGGTCTGGGAATTCGCTTTCTGTGGTTTCAATTATTTGAACGGTGCTTCAAGGTTTATGGTTAAAATTAGACTGCGGGTTTTATGCATTTAGTGGAACGGTGGGAACGTTTAAGGAATTGAAAAATGGCATTATTTTTGGTTCGATGAAATGATTAAGGAAGGTGGAAATGTCTATGCAGCTTCTGTTTCTTGCAGGTGATGCGGACAATTTTTATTTTGCATAAAAATCGGCGGTCTAATTATAATTTAATAGTTCATTGGATTCGTCTTATAAAATAATGTTACGAAGTCAGAAATATATATTAATATTACAGGAACCGAAATGGACTCAATTATTTGTAATAAAAATTTTGCTCCTGAGATTATATGTAATTCTAATTACTTTTTTAAACTCTTTCCGAAGCTTAAATTGTTTTAACATTGCAACGTTCGTTCACGGATTATAAAATGCTTGGGAACTAATTAAATAATGACAATAGGCCTATTAGTATACAGCATAAAACACTTTGAATTACCGAATTTTGTCTTTAGCGTAATGTTCTCGGACATATAATTCTTTAAAGTGTCTAACAATTTGCATTTTGAATTTTCAAAGAGCTATCGATAAACTACGAATTTTATGCATTTGTAATAAAAATGAATAAGTGAAATGCAAGACGAAACAGACGTTGAAACGACTTAAGGACATTATCGCATTATTTTCGACTCATTAGAGTCGTTAAAAGAGGAAAAATATTTCCATCTAGTTTATGCTATTTACAATTAACTTGGACAATTTTCGTCTCGCACAATAGTCCGCCATCTATACCAACAACCGTATAGAAAAATCGTTTAGTCATGTAATACCTGAAAGATGTAATTCCGACCAGGATAAACGAGTTCCCGGGCCACTGTGCGGCGCCGCGACGGGTTAAAGAGACCGAAAAGCCGAGGCGGTTCTTTGACAGCCGGCCTTGAATCGAGCCCGTGGTTTTCGAGCCCGTTGGTTAACCGTTTCCACGGAGAACCGTAGCATTATAGCACGGCGCGAGCTGGCGTCGCCTCATGCTGCGAGGAGAGCTGTGAATTTCGACAGCTCGCAGGAAGGGACGCGAGAAGAGAGACGACTCTTCTCCCCTTCCACGCGTGCCGGCTAAGCTTATAAAAGATATATCCAGTGCGGATAAGCCGTTAGTGAGAGAGAACCAAGAGACACGTCGTAGTTCCGCGGCGAGGAAAGCCGGAAGATGGTTAGTTCCACGTTTGAATCACCGTTCGCGACGTTTGTTCCGCGTACAGAAAATCAGCCTATCTCCCTCTCTCTCTGTAGTCCGATTAAGCAGACTCTGTCGACTCGCGGATTACCGGACTGCTCGGAAAGTGGAGCAGGAATTCTCGTAGCAACGATTTTCGTGGACGGTGACCGGCGGCCGAATGCTATCTGCGAAGCCTAAATGTCCGCGACCCTCCGGCGACGATCCAGTAGAGCAATTTCCCGTTAGAACGGCGTTCGTTCATCCGAGGAAAAAAGCAACGTCGACAGAGTCTAATGACGGCCGTTACCAGAGGAACTGATAAAAGTGTCGCGCGCACCGTGCCTCTCGGCTTAGAAACTGGGTCGCAAACTGAGAGTTGTTGTTTCTGTTTCAGGACGAAGAACAAGTGAAAAGTGAGTAGCCGATGACGGAGACCGGGCCGGAACCGTGGCCGCGTGCAAATAGAATCCGCTTCTGGCCGTGCTTCATCGGTCTCGGCCGCGTCAACAAGTACGGCCGGTGTTCCTCCTCAGAAGGAAGGAAGGAAATGAGCGGCGGAGGGAAGCTCGCGGCTGTTTGAAATTTGGGTCGCGACCGATGTGTATTTCACGGTGCTAGACGCAACGGGGGCGACTTCAAAGACCGGCCAACCCCCGGCGTGGTTGCTCATTAAGATTTGTCGCGGCGACGCGGCCAGACTCGATCACGACCCGCTGCCAAATCGTATCGCGAGGCGATTCGATTTATCGCCGTAACGGCCACCATCCTCCTTCCCAGGCTCCCGTTCCATGGGAGAAGCTCGCGTTGCGCAATCGGACTCGCAATCGCAAAATAAACCGCGGATCGACTGGCCCGGCCCGTTGTATTAATACACGCGCCGCTCGGGCACGTGTAAATAAATTCTACGGCGGCGAATGCCGCGGACGACTTTCCTTCGTCAGCTGCGATTTCCGAAATTCCATTCGATCCAGGCTGCTATTCGTTTGCAAAGAGTCGGGAATGCCGAGTGACGGTTATCGTAGAGATGCGGTACTTTCTGCCGAGAGTTCGTTTCTTAATTTATTAATTTATTAATTTCTTAGTTTTCTAATTTCGTTTCTTAATTCTCTCAAGACGGTTTGTTTTAATAGTTCGTTTTCTTCTTCGTCCCTTTGGAATATTTCCACCATAACTGGGCAAGCATATCGCGACGTACGCATTCTCCAAAAGCCTAATGGTTTGTTTAATAGATTCTAAAGAATTATTTTATTTTCACTTTCTATCTCGTTTAGCTGATTAAAATGACACCAAACACGATACAATTACGATTACGATTACTTGCGTAATAAACTGTAGTCCGAGAATCGTTTGTTGCACAAGTGATCGTAACAATAATTGTATCGTGTACGATGTCAGCTTGATCAGAAAAGCAAGACGAACACGATGGTAGGAGATTCCACATGAAATAATTAAAAATAGAGAAAATTGTCTTGCTTCCCTTGTATTAGTGTGAGGACAGAATTTGGACAGTTATCGTGCAGATCTTTTCGACGGTGATTAGGTACTCCTTTCGACGATTAACCCTTTGACAATAAATGTCGGTGTAACGATGGCATCGGGACTATAGGTACATCTTGTTCCAGGAATTGCAAACACATAATTTGCACATTTCCTCCACTATTAAAGCTTCTGTCGGACGATCTAGTCTACCGAGATTAGCGTTCCTAGCGCCTCAGAAAATGCTAGTTAAAATTCCAGAGCTGCTGTCTCCTCGAGACAACGAATCCGACGTTCATTTGCCGGGCGAGAGGCAGTGTACTAGCAATTGCTTGTGTTTTACAGTGCTCAGGAGGGCTTTCTCCATGTTCGACTCGGCGAAGTCGGGCCGGATCGAGAAGGAAAAAGTGAGGACGATCCTGAACACCCTGGGACACACTTTCGACGATCACGAGCTCGAGGTGATTCTGAAGCAGGAGGACGAGGAAGGTGCGTTATCGACGGTGCTATTAAGAGATAATCGTTAATCGTCCCGTCGCGAGGCAGCGATTGCTCGCCTAACAATTTTTCGATCGATGAGGACGGTTCGATCGAGCGACCGAACCGGGGCCAAATAATTCATGCCGTAATGAGCGGAGGCAACGAAAGCCGGACACACCGACGCGAAAACTTTCCTAAACTTTCCCCGAAGGTAGCCCCGTTTGGCCGCTCGAGTTCCATTCCAATCGATTCGCGAGTGCCTACGAGCGTATACCAGCGAATGGAGCGTTCCCCAGCTCGACCGAGCGAGCGGCGCCAATCGAAACGGCCCGATATCTCGACCCTGCTCTCCATTATGGTCTCGGGACTAGATCGAATCAGTGATCCGCGAGATACAGCGCCGACATGATCCGCGCCGCGGGATTTCCTGCGACCGGGCTTTCAAAAAGAAGAATGGCTCCCTACAGAATCTCGCCGGAGATATCCGGGCGCGCCGGCTCCTTTTTACCGTGAAAAAGAATTGGGTCGGAGAGAGCCTCTCTCTCTCTCTCTCTCTATCTATCCGCTCGCATACTTCCCGCCCCGTATTCCAGCCCGGTTCACCGTGTATCGACTGCGATAGTCTGCACCCTCTGGCACGAGTCGCGCGTCAGACGCGGTCGCCGTCAAAGAGCTTCTCACCCACGCGATCCCCGCCGCTGAGAAGATTAAAACCGGTTCACCCGTTAATTTGAAAGCTCGGGTTAGTCGAGCAGAGCTCGGCCCGTCTCGCCCGTTATTAATCCTGCTGACGGTAAAAGGGCTACTACTCCAGTCGTACCCCTCGAGGCACTTCATCTCTCCCTCGGCTTGTTAACCAGCCCGCCGATTTACTCGATTTTCACGCTGACCGTTTTTTCGTTTTTTTTTGCGAAACGCTGGATCTCTTTCGTGATCGACAGCCGGGTTCATCAATCGTGTCTTTGTACCGTGGTTGAGGCAATCGGTGCAAAAACAACATAACCTAGTTTGGGGTTGCAAGTGAAAAAGACAGATAGGAGGCTTGTTCATTGATTTTATGCGAGAGAATTAAAACGAACGAAGCTTTTAAATTATATATTTTAAATTATTATATATTTTTATTACTTGGCACTAAATTATCTTTAAAATGCAGTAATTGATTATTGGATATTATTGTTAAAGTAGAATTATAGCAGAGGAATTCCGTATAAAGTTTTTAAAAAGAATTCGCGTTTCTTACAATGGAAAGGGTTAGTATATATAAAAAAATGTAATGTATTGTCGACGAATTGTTAATTTCTTTTCGTTCTTTTCATTCGAATGCAGGAATCGTTTGCGACCGTAAATCGTATAAAATTGCATTCATGTCTTGCATTGCAAGACGACTTCATTGAAGACGCTTCCGCACCCAATGCCTCAATTCTATCTTTCGCCGAACACTGGATCAAAGTATGCGCGAGTCTCCGTGAGGACTGTCCGCGAGTCATATTTCTGTGTCGGAAGGGGTTAAAGGTGGCTCGTGCGGCTGGGAATTACCGGGTCCGCAGTTCCGCCGCGACACGTATACCGTTTCCTAAGAAACACGGATCGAACAGCTCTAGCCGGCGCGTCCGGATCGGATAGGTTCGAGGGAGGTGCATTTAAGGGTGACGTTGATCTGTGACACGTCCAACCGGAATTAGCGTAAACCCTTGCAGTCGCCTCTCGGAATCGAGACGTCCCTCCTCCTTTCTCTCTCTCTCTCTCTCTCTCTCTCTCTCTCTCTCTCTCTCTCGGCGTTGTTGTCGGGTCGCTTTGTCGAGTTGCATTATTATGCAGATATTGTCCTGGTCGCTCGCCGATCGAACTCTCTTCGAGTATTCCGGTCAGCGTCGACACGGATCCAGCTATCCACCGGGTCGGATGGACTGGTGTGCCGCTCGCGTTTTCCATCCGCCGATCCCTTTCCCGACCGCGTTTTATCCGATATAAATTTGGAATTTCTTCGGCGCTGCGGGGTTGCGTAAACGGGACCGCTTGGAACGCTACCAAGTATATTGTCCTCCTAGTGTTTTCCTATCGGCAAAAACCGGCACGCCGCGAAAGGGAAACGGGGAAAGGAGCCGCTGAACGGGGCCGGAGTTGTTTACACCGACCGCCGCGCACTCGGCTGCAAACGCGTCTATCGCGTCCGAAATTATTTTAGCGTTATTATTGGCTGGGCATCGCAACGTAGTAGGTCGTTGAATTCGCGTCGGCACTGACTATAATACTACCGAGTCGAAAATATATATTCATATTACGAAGTATCGAAATAACTTCGATTATTTGTAGCAAAGATTCTGTTACTGATATTTTATATATTAAAATTCTATTAAATATATAAAATTATATTAAAATATAGGAAAATGGAGGCTGATGAACTTTTATTTGAGACATTTTCTTGTCAGATCATTTTGGAATGTAATTATAATTTGCCTTAATTAACCCTTTGCACTCGAAGCCATGATTATTGCAAATTTAAGATAATTTTTCTGACTTATTATATTTTTATTTTATGCGACAAAGTGCAACAGTTTCACTTTCAACAATTTTTTCAATCTGAACTTTGTTGGTATAAGAATTATTTTGGAACGTGATAGAACAATTTTAATAGTGCAGCAGAGTTTCATTATAATGACATCTCCCCGTATACAATTATTTAAAATGACTAGTATTTTGGACTTAATTTTTGAAAGATTATTGGTAAATAAAAAAATTGTATTTTGGACACGGTAAACGCGTTTGCGCCTGGCTCTCTCTGAAGTGGGCTTTAATCGTGCCCGGTTTGATTTTCAGGCAGCGGCAAATTGAATTTCGACTCGTTCTACCGGGTGGCGTCCCACTTCCAAGAGGAGGACGACGAGGCGCTGCAGAAGGAGCTGAAGGAGGCTTTCAGACTGTACGACAAGGAGGGCAACGGATATATTCCCACCAGCTCTCTCAGAGAGATCTTAGCCGCCCTCGACGATCAGATAACGCCCGATCAAATGGACGGCATGATCGCTGAAATTGATACCGACGGATCCGGCACTGTTGACTTTGACGGTAGCTATCTTTCCCCGCCTTATTCGCCCGCGGATCTCGCCTTCGGATCTCCCGTTCTCGCTTCGATATCTTCGTGAATAAACTTCCTCTTGGAATAAACAACCGGGAATCCCACGCTTCTTTCGCGCGCGTCGACTGGTCGAAAGCGAGGAGACGGTTTTCAAATTTCCACCCTGCACGTTGCAGCGCCGCGCGAGGGCTTGATTAAACCTCGAACGTCTTAATACCGGTCTTTGAAAGCTCCTCTGAAAAAGCTCGGAGGCCGGGCATAAAGGGGCAAGGACGACCTACTTGCTCTGCAGGAGAAACATTCGTCGCGGAATGAAAAGGGTGGCCCCCGTAATCTTCAGGATCTCGGTCGATCCGGCTAGGGTCGCGAGCGTAATAGCTCCGACGTGGAATTGTCGGACCCCTAATTGCGTCTGCTTTCTTTCATTCCGCAGAGTTCATGGAAATGATGACCGGCGATTAAACGCGGGAAGACCGCGAACGCCACGTGGAGGAGAGAGATAGAGAGGAAGGAGAGAGAGAGAGAGAGAGAGAGAGAAGAACCTTGCATTTTCCATTCTACTTCTACGGAACCGACTTCGATCGACTGCAGCAGCAGCGGAAGCAGCGGTTCGCAGCGGATCGAAGCGGCACGGGGAGCCGTCCTTCGTTTCATTTGTACATTTGTTTGCGCCACGTTTGTAACGACACCGTCGATTAAGCACACGATTAAACGTCATCTTGACCGATCTGGTCCTTTCATTCGCCGAAAAGAGACCCGCCGGCAGATTAACGAGCGGCCATCGATCGAGGCTTACGACTCGTTCGACGTAAGTTATGGCCGCCGGCCCGGAATCGGCGGCCGGCCATTATTCTCGCAGTCGCGTGATCAATTCGACGACAAGCGACTCGCGTCCTTACCACTTGCCGGAAGCTGCGCGGTTCCGCGAATCAATCCGACCGCGATCCACCCCGAGGATCGCACTAATGATCTCGGCTCGAAAATCCATCGCATTCTGTCAATCTCGTTGGTTCCTCGTACACGACGGCCTGTCACTCGATGGCATCGGGAAACAGGGAAGTTGCATGGGATATTAATCGAGGATCACCGATGAATCGCGGAGGGTGCAGGTCGCGGGGCGGTGGCAGGTGTCCTGATTCCGCGAAGGCCACCGATTCGATCAACCCGGGCATCGACTCGCGGCTTGGTTCGAGGCTAGGCTCTGTAGTTTGTCGATACGTCGATAGACAGTGACACCGTTTAACGTGCGGGCGCGTTAACTAAAACCGAAGACGTATTTTCGCGACCTTCGACCCTCACCTATTTTCGAAAGTTTAGCTGTACGAAGGAAATCTGGGAGAGATCGCTCGATCTCTGGACAAAGCTTCTGGTCAAAACTGTGTCGAAACAGGACAGCTTTACGCGCAATGTTTCTTTATGGACATGACACCCTGGTTTATTTTCTATTAAGTAACTAGACACATTCAAATAGATACATTTAGACTGCGGATTTTATGCATTTATGACTAAAATGAGTAGATCAAATTTCATGATTGTATTATTTATAACTCGTTAAAATTATTCCTGTGTCTTGCAACGGGTGTACAACATTTTTATTTAGCATAAAGATCCTCCGTCTAATTATATCGAATATATATGTCTAATAAATGTTAAAAAATTCCTGACACATCGTTTCGACGGTAAACCCGGTGTTACTAAATGCAGCCGAGATCGAAATGGCGGCCGGTGTTGGGCGATCAAAGGCAGGAACACGGCTCGCATGACTTATAAGACGCGGCCGACGTACGGCAACCCGGTAACAGCGATGATCGTAAATTGTCATTCGCGCGGTGCTCGAAGGAAACGGAATAGGGTCTCTGGAGTCATTAATATTTCCAAAGGCTGCATGCATAACGAGAGAGGGATTGCCGCGGCTCTAACGACTTTCTATCAGAGGGCACAGCAGCGGCACCGCCTCCGACGCGGCCGATAGTTCCCGCGAAAGTGTAGTTCCAGCCAATCAGTCTCGGATCCTCGAGGCGGAATTGTCTCGGGAAGATCGGCACAAAACGGGCGAACGAGAGGGAATCCCGAGCGAAATCCTGCGACGAGTCCGGAACACCCCGGATCACCCCATTTTCTCCTTTCGCCCGCCTCCTTTCTTCCTCGCCGGCTCCTCCGCTCCTCTAGCCCATGGTTACGGCACCGGGCTTGGTCCCGGCCGTTTCACCCACTCAAGTTTTAGTCCGAGTGTTCGCGAGCTAGATCCGGAAGCCGCTTCCAAGGATCAATAATTGGGGCCGACTGCGGCCGCCCTTGAAAAGCTATAGCCCGCCGGTTGGTGAACGCCGGGATTGATACGTCGTAAAAGCGCGCCGCGGATTCCTCGGACGATCTAATCGGCGGGCGGCGGACACGGGGGATTCCGTGGTCTCGCATCGCGGGATCTCCGAGAGCAAAGTTGCCGGGAAAATCGAATCTCGGAAGTCGCCGCTCCTCTTCCTTCCCCGCGCGAACGCTGCTTGTTCCAGGCGCGATTTCCTCGGAGAGTTTTACTCGCAAGTTTTATTCGATCCGTCCAGCAACCAGCGACTCTGCGCCCGGGCTAGCCTCGGGGCGTTCGCGAGCAAACGGGAGCGTGTCGGCGCTGGAGGGAACGCGAATGTCGAGGTCTTGTTCCGGCGCGGAAGAGGGCTTGTTACGCGGCGAAACAAAAGGGAAGGGTATACAGCCGGTGAAGAGCAATTACGATAATTGCGACCTGGATTGTTCGGCTTTAGACCGGTGACGTCGAGAGGCCTGAACGCTGCCAGCGAGCAACTCTCGCGTTTCCGTCGGCGATCGCGGAGTCTAGAAGAGGAGGCCTCGCCGAACAATAGGGCCAAGGCGGCCCCGGCGAGCTTGCCCAACGTTTCGGACAGATTAAAGTTCGCCGACGGTATCGAGCCTCGCCGTCCGAGGATCAAGGTCGCCGAAGGTCGAGCAAATACCGCGAGCGGAGAGCGCCGCGCGAGGCACCGCCGTCGACAACGGACAATCGGGCTGAATAAACATGGAGGAGAACCGTAACCTTGGAACGTGTCACTGCACCTGTGATGCAGGGTCTAGAAGTGGCTGGATACGATTAATAATTAAAGCAATGGCTACGACAACACAGACCACCAGGGTGCAGCCGAGCTATCGATCGTCCTCCTCAACCCGAACCATCCTAAACTCGAACTTACTCTGCTTCCCTACTATATTCTCTCTCTCTCTCTCTCTCTAGCTCTTTCTCTGTCCAACAACTCTCTCTCTCTCTCTCTCTCTCTCTCCAGCTCGCTCGCCCTGACCGCTCTCTCCCTCTCTCTCTCTCTTTCTCTCTCCTATTGCTTTTATATCCGACGACTACTCGTCAGAAGGGTGCTCCGAGCGAGGAGCCTAAGATGCCATTCACCCGGACTCTCTTCAGTTAATTCGCGATCCGCAGGCTTTTTCGGACCGTTTGTTCTCCAGAGTGGCCCGTTTGCACCGAAAATGGAGCTTGTATATTTCACTGACCGAGAGAGAGAGAGAGTCCCACTCCCGGTTCTCTCTGAACGATTGATCGACCGTCGCCGAACGAAACCCGCGACGCAGCGGGTATCGATGCCTCCCCCGCCGACATTATAGCTCTCGCGAAATCATCCTTCAACCGTGTTCACGCTTCCGTCCTTCCAGGCTGCCTCATCAACCAGGAAACTGGCATTAAGGAGAGCCTCGTCAACGCGGAAGCAGCATCGGACTTGCACCCAAGGAACGTCGTTCCGTAATCTATGAACCTTGTAGCTGTCAGCTAAATTCTCTTTATATCACAAAGTTGAAATAGAGGGTGTCCCAAAAGTCACTCGCAATAAGGAAATGAGGGGTTACTGAGGTCTTTTGAAGCAACTTTTTCCTTTATGAAAATTTTCTACGAGGCATCGTTAACGAGTTATTAACGAAAACTAGTGACCAATGAGAGGCGAGCTCGACTGGCGCGAGGCGCGTCAATCGAGTTCACATCTCATTAATCGCTGTTTTTTATTTATAATTCGCAAACAAAACCGCGGATTGCATTTTCGCTAAGGAAAAAGTTGCTTCAAATGACCTCGGGAACATTTCCGGATTGTTATAATTTTTGGGACAACCTGTATAAGGATTCGTACGTTACCGAATCTTTAATAACTCTTCGCTAATCGCAGAAACATAGACGATGCGTTAAGATGAACACAGATAACTCCAACCCTGACATAATATTTCGCAGAAAGTAAAGTGCATACTTACTTAAGAGAACTCTGTGAAGAGAAAGGTTGGCATGATTTCTTTATGGCAGACAAACCACAAATGAGTGCAGGGTTACATTTGTAATCTACAAACGTGAAAAATTCCAACTAAATCGGCGCCCCGAAGGACTCGCACCCTCCTCGTCAATTAAACGAGCCACCCAGTACATTAGAAACTACCCGCGGTGCCCAGAAGCGTCAGCGTACCAGTTATGAACCTCTTAGGAAAAGGTCGCGAATACTTGGTAGCAAAGCGAGGCCGGCCGATTATTCGATTCCTCGGAGCGCGGCGCAGATCGCATTGCAGTCCGGACGGAGTAGAGGGTCCTGGGAAAGGATTCCGGTAATTAATATGCAAAGCCGCGGGGAGCCGGTGCGGGCGAAGGAAACGATGACTGGAAGCCGAGACGGGAATAAATTACGAGGCCAGGGCGAGCGAGCGAGAGCGCAGCTTTGATCCGCGGACCGTGGAACGAACCTGTCCCGGTGCTTTTGCGCCGCGTGCCTCTTTGTATGCGCAGCCGGCTAAATCTCCTTAAGAGAGCAATTTTGCGGCGTGCCGAATTAAAAGAAACTTCCGCGGTCGGCGCAGAAGAACGGCGTCGGCGCGGTTCTTCCAGCGGCGGGTCGCGCGCGATTCGCCACCGCGATCGCGGGAGACCGGATCGAACGGTCTCCCGCACTCGCCGGAGAATTACGACTCGGTTTCCGGGGCCGTGGTCGGGTCTGCTCGGCGGCGGCGGCGCGTAAATAACGATAACGTCGCGCAAACAACGCTCGCTCTTGTCGACCAGCTCGGCGTCGCCAAGTCTGCGAACTTCCGTCTCTCCTCTCGGCACGGGGCAAGGCTGCCCACCCCCATCCCCCGGGTTTCTCGCGGCTCGAACGCGTGGCACGACGCCTGTACTTACTCTCTGCTCCTCGAGCAACAATCACTGCGAACTGTGTCGAGAGAAGTCGAAGAAGAAGAGAAGTAGGTGACCAGAAGATAGAGAAAAGTAAAGAAAAGGATGCACAGAGCTAACGTCACGCAACAAACCATGCAAGTCTAGCGAGGCTGGGGACGGGGCTGCTTTCGACGAACACATTGGGAGGCGTCGGGTAACGTCGGGACCGTTCGTCTTTCGAGCATTGCCGTGCGAGCGTGTCGCTCAGAGTCGGCCGACATTTTCTTCGAGATCAATTTAATATCCCAAAAGTCGTTCGATTAATTCGGCGAATAAATTATTCGTTATTTCTTATTGGCGAATAAAATATTTGTCACTTGAATGTAGGTGAAAAGAGCATTATTTATACGTAAATAAGTAATAGACAACAAGCAATTAAATAATAATTAAAAATATAAGTAAGAAATAGATTTCTTTCTTTTCAAATAACAAATAATTTGTCATTTGAAAATACAATTGGAAGGAACATTTATCTAAGCGACGCCCAACCCTCGGGCCAATACGTGGAAGTTTCATCGGTCACGTTCCGTCGCGGATAAAATCGTTCGCGCGGCAATGTTTGAAGAGGAAACGAGCTCGACGCCGTCGACGGTGTGCTAGATGAGGGCTCGTTGGGGTAGGACAGGGAGGTGCGTGTGGGTGGCATGCCTCATTCAGCATTCCTGCGTTCTCGCGCGTCGGATAACCGAGACAGTGGGCTGCATGCACCGTACGGGACCGTGCGCTACCGTTTCACGTTCCTTCGTCAAAAGGGTTAACGATGTCGATGGCCGACGTGTCTACTGTATCGTGTCAGTCCGCGATAAAGCGTCGGTCGGTTGATCGAGGGTGTCGGGTCGGTCCATTGGTGTCGCTCTCAACGCTAATGGTGTGGGCGATCGTGATCGGTAACGCATCAACGGCGCATAGAACGCCTTGTTTATTCGAGCCGTTGATTATCCCGAGCAGCGGTAACGCGAGAAACGCGAGCGCGTCCTCTACGCATATCTACGCACGAGCAAAATAAGATGGTCTCTAAGATTGTCTAAATTTCTAGCTATGAATGTAATACAATATAGACATATATATATATATAAATGTATATTATATATATGCAAATTTAGTTATAATTATAATATCGATGCCTTGGCTAAATAGTAATAGCTAGAATATTACACTAGTTTCTCAGCTATATGTGGATTATGTCAATTTTGTTATGTACCTGGCTCAGGCTTCTAAAGCTACTTGTACTGGCGCTGCGGGCCTGTAAACACAAGTACAGTACAGGTCACCAATCACCACACAACACTGCAGTTGGAAAAGTACAAAATAGAGATACAGGTATAGTCAGTATAAACAGATAGATAGACAGATCGATAGATAAATAGATAAATAGATAAATAGATGGATAGATAGTAGACAGGTGGATAGATAGATGGATAGATATTTGGATAGATAACTAGGTAGATAGATAAATAGGTAGATAGATAGGTAGATAGATAGGTAGATAGATAGGTAGATAGGTAGATAGGTAGATAGGTAGATAGATAGATAGACAGACAGACATATAGATAAATAGATAGATAGGTTGACAGATTGTTAGATCGATGGATAGATAGATAAATAAACAGATAGGTAGGTAGATAGGTAAATAGGTAGATAGACAGATAGGTAGGTAGATAGATACATAAGTAGATAGACATACAGATAGATAGACAGACAGACAGATAGGTAGTCAGATAGATAGATAGATAGATAGATAGATAGACAGATAGATAAACAGATAGATAGAAAGACAGACGTGGTCCCGAATCGGTAACAGAATCGAGTGTGGAGAGACAGATCGGAAGGCTAAACTGCAATCCTCGAAACTGCCATAAGCTCATCTGATTCGTTGAAATTCTATGCAGAAATCCTTCTTCGATTCAATCTCTTCGAGATATCTCCGAGATTGCCTCATCAAAATTACAATTTTACAAAGATCCTCGGTCCAGTGATAAGACATCTAGATTGCATCGAAGCACTGATTTCTGTACAAAGTTGCAAGAGAACAGGCGAGCGTCAGTATGCAATTTCGAGCGACAGCGATCCGCGAGAACGTTGTGCATTCGCTCGCATAAATGCTCGTCCCCTTACCGCACTCAGTTTATGTGTAGTTGAAATTAGCAAAGTGTGCAGATAAAACATAAAAAAGTTAGACAAGATAGATATATGACATTTTGGCGGATTGGTAATTGCTCACAACGATGTGTCACGTCATTTATAACGCGGTGATCTTGGTATAACTTTTCATTATTAATAACGATTATGGCCCTTGCACTACGATGCTTCAAATTGCACAATTTTCTCGAGTCTACAGAATTTGTTTCCACAATGTTTCTAATAATAAATATGTAAATCCTACGCACTGCAGTTCAATCAATACGTTAATTTTTTGAAATTATCACTTGCAGCGTCTTGATTCATAGTTCTTTAATTATGTGTAACAATTGCGAATCCGGTAGAATGTATATCGTATATCGTATAATTCAAGCTCGACTCCTGCATTTTTCTGAAATTTTATCTGCACATTTTCCCCCTTTCACGAACTGATGTACCGAGTGCGGCAGTTGAACGAGCACTTACGCAGCCGGCTGTAGGACCCACGGGGTTCCAGTGTAGACTCTAGATGCGACAGACAAGGAGAAGGAACGTTGATGCGCTGTCATAACCGCGCTGAACATAGCAGGCAGGGGAAGCCTCTCGGAGCGCGTTCCTCGCGATCAATCCGCGAGGAAGCGCGGGTTCCGAAGGAGGCGGGAGAGACTTTCCTTGCGGGGCGTGTGGACCCGATATCCGTGTGGTACAGCGTATCAACGAATAGAGAGACAGCAGTGCACACCGAACACAGATGTAGGTACGTGGGACAGCATAGCGTGAGTTAGTTCTCAGTGTTGGAGAGTCGCGAGAGGCCAGTTTTCGTGACAGGTGTTCAGCGCGTTTTTCTGTACAACCAAAGCATTCCAGAGAAGCGGAGGGAGGTGTCACGGTGAACGGAGAATTCGGAGGAGAAGTGAGAGGTTCGCGTTGATTCCTCGTGGATCACCGATCCAGGTGGTCCGCATGAATCTCGGTCCAGCAGACGCGCGCGCAGTCTGTTCAATCGTGATCGTTCTTGCACCCTGAAATGTCGAGAATTCGTTTCGCCGAACATCACGAGCGAATCGCACTTTGTCGCCGAATGTCGACATTAATCGCGCAGTTTGCCGGGTCACGGATCGTACAGGGTGTCCGAATACGTTCGAATCGCATGCGATAATTCCTGAGCCGATTTGGAGAGGCTCTTAGATGTCGCGGCTTTGTTAACGAGCTATTAAGAAATAAAGCGCCTTCGAACGACTCGAGGAATTGTTTTTATTCGAACATTTCTGGGACACCCTGTATATTCGAAACTCCAGCAATTTAATAGTTCAAAGTACAATCTTGTTTTGATGAATTCTTCTCTGTGTCGCGATCTCTGTACCTGCTTCCTTCGATATCGGCCGGAGCTGTTTTAATCGCGACGGCCTCGCCGATGGAAAAATGTAGCGAAATAAATGGATTGGCTGGTCGGGACGCAATTATCCGTGATCCTTCGCGGGATTTCCATCCGCGTCCCCTCTCGCGAACGCCTTATCAATCCCGGGCCGATTCGTGCTCGAGCGGCCGATGGATTTCAAAAGCGCACGTATTCAGTCTCGCCTTTCAACCGACTCGAAATCACGTACCCACCGTTGCCGATCAAAGAGCAATCGCTCTTTCGAATCCAGGTCCGATCGAGAGAGACCCGATGGAAAACGGGGACAGGTGTGTTCCGCTCGGTATTTCCATCGCGCAGCTTACCTCTCTCTCTCTCTCTCTCTTTCTCTCTCTCGCGCGCGCGCGGGCCGATTGAAACGTTCCGAACACGCTTTAACGTCGACCCCGCCCAGATTCGACGATCGTTAACCCAACGGTGAAAAGAGTGAGAGACTCTCTCGCAGCTCTCCCGATAATTATTATCGGAACGTTTGGAAAAACGACGCCCTCGAGCCACCCCCGCGAAAAAGCCCGAGCACTCGTCGAACGCGTTTTCACGCCTCAATTATACCCTCGTTACGCCGTGCAACCGTTCGATCTGTTTCTCTATGGTTTCACCGGCTGTTCTACAAGGAAACCGGTGTTTTCCCGAAATCGGCCGCACCGGAAGCCGACGTCGGCGCAACAACGGCGCACACGTCCTCCGGATTTTCGCGGAGAAAATCCGGAGAATCTGTGCCACGAGGAAAAAACCAGCCCGACCAATTGCACGGAAAAATTCGCTCGGATTCGCGCGAATGCGTCGCGAGATACGCTCGCGATCGCCGCTATCGAATTCCGATTGCGTTGCTCGTTTCGCGGAATATTCGCGGAGATTCCGTTTCCAGCTTCCGTCCACGTTCCCCGCGACTCGGCGCTCTCTTGTTTCGTATCTGCGGAACGATTTAACCTCTTGACTACGGAAGACGCGTGTGTACGTTCTCGCGAGTCTAACGGAATGTGCGAGAGACGTAGACAACTTGGTTATATTTGTTATTCATTATTAATAGACTGGGGATCTCTGTACAGAATTTATGATTTTTATTCCATATTGCCAAAAATAAAGGGTGAATAAAAGTGCATTTTTTGATTTAATAATTTTAATCAATTTTGGAAAATGCAAAAACAGACCTCAATTATCCTAATGTTCTCATTTTTTGGTATTTCATGTAGCCAATTTTTCATGTAGAAAATTTCATGTAGAAATTTTCAAAGTCGATTGTAAAAAACAGGAATTAAATAAAAATAAATCGTTCCTTTTAACAATTTTGATAAATTGAAAGTAGCTTAAATAAATTTTCGCAACGCCAGCCAATCACAGCGACTGATTCGTCTATTTCGTTTCTATCGTCGCATCTATCAGAGAGTACGTCGCAGTTAAAGGGTTAACACTCTATGCAAGTTAAAAAAAACGTCGCGAAAATCGCGATGGAATACGTCGATGCATTCTGTTCATGGTGGAGTTAGTCATCATTAGAATTCTGCCGAGGATCATTAGAATTCCGCCGTGGATCATTAGAATTCCTGTTGACTATGAACGCCGACTATTCGGAGTGCGTAGCCCGGCCACCTCCGGGCTTTGTCAACGTTCCAAGAGTAATTATCATTATCCACGGGGCTCGATTTAACCGACGAGAATTAGAGGTATCATTTTTAATGGCGGCCGGTCTGGGAATTCGAACAGCTGCGGGAAAAATTGAAACGATATACGGTCGCGGGATACATTTCCGTGGAACGAAGTTATTAGCGGCCGAGTGGGACTCGTAGAAATTGATTTCCATTGGACCGTCCGAGATTGGACCGAGGATTCGCTCGAGATTGATTAAACATCGGAACGAACTTAGACGTATATACTACGAGACACGGCGTGTGTATACTGCGTTTATGGAAAAGCCAAGAGTTCAGCGATGGAAAGATAAATTACGAAAGATAGTTCGCTGCGACGTAGAAAGATGATCGTTCAAAATGGCTGACGTCGCTTGATGATCAAACCTTGGATGATATTGGATGCTATCTAGCCATATTCGCTGTCTATCATGGTGTTCTGTGAACTTAATTTTAACATTTTTCGAGACTATTGCGCAACTTTCTGTCAATAATTATTTCTTATTTTTAATCTGGGTATTAACTGACTATAATATTCATACTTGATCAACTGAATTTACTTTCTAACAATTAAACATTTCCGTATATTCATTTATATTGGAACTATCGAACTAATCAAAATGACTGGTTCCTGATTTTTTCTTTTACAGTTACTGATATTATAAAAATATTTCTAGGAGAAATTTGTATGCACAGTTCTTTATTGAAGTATATATTATAATGTAAATTGTAGAAAGTTTAACCCCTTGCCATACTTTTATTTATAAAAATAATCTACCCAATACGAATGCTATTCCGTTCTTTTTAGTCTGAATAAATTCTAATTTCCTGTAAATATTTAAACATTTAAGTACACGTAGGCATACAATAAATAAATATTGTTTCCTTTCTTCTTAGAAATTATTACAATCGAAAACTTCGTAGAAACTATGAAGAAAACGTTACGGCAAAGGGTTAACTAAATCCCGTCTTGGCATTGCCATCAATCAATATACACTAGTTTTCCAAAACTACCTAAAACCGTGTCCATAGTTACATACGATCCAAGTGCCCTAACGCTTCGAAATCGTTCCGTTTCTTCCGCTCCCGCGTCCGCGTTTTTCCGGGCGGCGAGAACGACCGATTGTTCCGATAATTCTCCGGGGAGATAATTGCGACGGGCAACCGAACATTTCCGGGTCGCCCGAAAATTTGCGAAACAATTACGGTAACCGGGAAGCAATTCGCGGCGCAGAGTCTCGCGCGTTGCAGACTCGGCGCGGAATAACTCGCCGCGATCCGAATAATAGAAGCGTTAACGATGCACTGTTCGCGGCGCGGCCCGCGATTTTATCGGATCGCGCACGGGCGCGCTGTAACTCCGCGGGAAAACTGCGGTGTCGGTGGAAATATGGCCGCGTATGGGGTTCCCGGAGCCCCGATAACCGAGAACCACGCGGCGTAACTTGCCGGGAAAAACGGAACGGCCTGGTTAACGTAAACGAGATGCGATAAAACGGTCGTCGCGAAGCGGAGATACCGACCGGGATGGTTTACACGTTGTTGAAGGCTCCGGGGATTACCGTTGCCCAAGAACACCTCCGCGCACCGGCGAAATCGCCGCGCAGAAGCGGCGTTGGATCGCGCAGAGACAATACTCGCGTCAAAAATATTCCTCCGCAAATATTTGCCGACCTCTTTTCCCCCGTGCCCTCGCGCTATAGACCGCGGCGAAGTTCCAGATAGGATTCGAAACGGCGCGAGTTTCGTGCCGCAGATAAGGAACTTCTTATCGAAGGTGGAACGCGAGGAGCCGGCGGTGGAACTCGCGGAACGCCGCGCCGGAAATTTTACAATTCCAACTTTCGCGCTCGGCCGGCAATCGTTCTGCATCCCGCTGACGCGACGCCGATTGCCGTTTAATTATTGCGGCCGCGGGCATTCCGGAGTAGAGCGGACGCGGCCTGGCAATGGGAGAGAATCGAACGACGGAGGAAGCGGGGGGTTCGTCGTCCGGTAAGGGCGGATTTAATTTCCGGTTCGCGACAGGACACGGCGCGCCCCTAACGAACTTTCTTATCGCGGCTCGGGTCCTTGGTACTCGGTCACCGGGTCTGAACTTTCGAGGATTCACCGGCGGCCGCGATTTGCTTGTTACGTGCGGAATATCTGGGCAAATTAAATGCGACGACCGCGGCGCTGTTCATTCAGCTAGCGTGGATAAGTAGTTCTATGTCATCCAGATCACAGATTGTCAGATTTAATAACTCCTTTTCTCGTGCCATTTATCCAACGTTCCGAGAGCCCGGGGGTTCTCATCTTCTCATCCAGTTTCTGTTATCTTTTTCATTAATGGCATTTGCGACTGTCTGCTTTATTCTTTTTTTATGGTTTTTGGTGGTAATATCTTTCACGGTGTTGAGGATTTTAGCAGTATTTTACTT
>CM052165.1:5941893-5953491 GCA_028455555.1 Augochlorella aurata
CCAAATTTTTATTAATTATTTGAAACTTTTCCTCTTGCGATTCCGAAAAAGTAAGTTTCACCTTACATATCTCTTAATTAATAAACGCGATTGACACATTTAACATCTGTTCGCTTTAACCAATGTAATATTTTCTGTTCGACGTCCATATCGATTATGGTAATTTTAACATTCCCGACAGAATCTCTCACAATGCAAACTGATTTCCCCCCTTTTACTTCCAGAATTAATATTACGCTATTGTTAAGCCCCCACGGTGGACCAATACATTTTCGTCTGCATATTCATTAGACCAAACAATTAAATCCCTTCATAAACAAGCGAACAAATAAACAAATCTATACATAAATAAATGAATTTAGCATCTGCTCCCTGCAGAAACGCTACAGACGAATTCCGGCGCCATGGTTTCGCGGCAAGTTATCCGCTCGATGCGCTGCCCTCTTCGAATTCGCGCGGCGACGGCAGACGAGCGAGCAAACAATCCGCCGTGGAAGTATTTGCGCGCAGGTGAGAATTCCCGGCTCGTTTGTCGGCCGCGTTTCCTTAGGCTCGTTAACGCGGCCGCAAAAGACCGCGGAGGAACGAGCCGGACCATAAAAAGGACGTTTCGACGTTATCGTATTAAATGGCGCGCGTTCAGAGCGCCACTGCTCTCATTACTATGCACCCTGCGCTCCGAGGGTGCCGTCTCACCCCCGCCGTTCCAGGTGCGTCTGGCTCACCTGGCGGTGGTACTACCATTGGATCGCGTTCGCGCAATCTGCTCCGGGGAGCGCGAGATTCATGCGGACGCTTCTTTGACCGTTAAATGCATCCTCGGCGCCTTTTGAATCGCTACGCGTTCCGCCTACAGCGATCCCATCGCCGGAGGAATCCTCTTTGGAGGCCTCGCTTTCGCGAGCTCAATACGCCCGGAACTTTTCCGCTCCGTAGATTCAATTGCTAACACTCTCGGCGTTGAATTAGCGTCATCGCGACGCGTCTTCGCCGCGCAGACGATGTATGGGCAGAGAAGAGGGCGGTGCTGGATTCGAGAGACAAGATAGACTACGCTAGGGGAACAGTCGGTTTTAAATCATCCGCAGATACGGAGCAGGGAAGGGAAAGAAAGATCCTGGATACGAGAGAGATAAACGATGATTAAAACGCACTGAATCGCGCCACCGCAGAATTCTGAACAGTCTCCAGCTACGGATGGTCCCTGCCTTTTCTGTCTCCTCTCTCTCTGCCGGAGATCGAGTGTGAAATAAAGACGTAACTTATTCGAATAGCGCGTGCTACTTCGGCGACGTTAACCCTGGAACCGCTTCTGTTTTTTAGTAACATCGTGGGGTTGCGATTGACGTAAAATCTTAACGCTTTAAATGCTCTAATAAATATGCTATAATAATAATAAATATAATAAATGCTCTTTAAATACTCTATTTAAATATTCCATTTAAATATAATATTTATTATTATATTTAAATATTCCATTTAAATATTATATTTAAATAGAATATTTACCACCCTATTTAAATATTATGTTTATTTTATAATATTCCAGTCTCCAAACGTCTTATTATCTAATCACTGCATTATTTAGCCACACTATCGCCATGAACAATATTTTTAGATAATGGAATATTACAAAAATATATAATCAAAATCCTAATATAATCAAAACCTCCGGATAAAAGAGTCTCTACTATATAAAAACAATCACAAAACACAGTAGGTGGTCGAGGATAACTTCAATGCTCTAGCATTTATTTAGTATTTATCTGCAGTCGAGTGGAAAATCTTACGGAGTCGCCGGCAACCCCAATGTATTGTTCGAGGGTTAACATTAATCCTGTTGACAGTTACGACGAAGACGGGGATGTGAGATGGGAACGAGGAGGGGTTCGGTAGCAAACGGATCGCAGAATCCGCGAAGCTGGCTGGACCGGATCGCCAACCGGTGCCGGCTCGTGTACCGGTTGCTTAAAATAAACGGGGGGAAGGTGTTGGAGCAAATAGTCTGCGCTACGGGCGAGGGATCAAGAGAGACGTTGATCCCGGCGTTGACAAACGGGAGTGGGAAGCTGGGTTTGTTTGCCGGGGGGATCGTGTCGAGTTACCTTGCTCCTGTTTCGCGGCGCGAAGTCTTCTTTGCTGGCCTTCCGTCGCTTATCCTTAAGGATCATTCTCGCCGCGGCGAACGCCATTCTGCCGGCGCGTTTTCCCTCTCCTCTTTGTCCGACACAGTCCGGTTCTCTCGCTCCGAGAGAACGTTAGTAGAGAAGAAGAAGAAGAAGAAGAAGGAGGAGAAGAACAAGAAGGAGTCGGGTGGTGGTGGCACACGCGAATAGAATAAAAGCACAGCCGTGAAGCACCGGGCGTGTCCCGCGGGATACTTACGAGAATCGAGGTCTAACGGGACCGTTAATTAATTATTGCTTCTCGATCACACGGTTTATCGTCGGCTGTCGCGCGAGACAGCGGACGCGAACGATTCGATCGGTCGACGCGGATCGCGGGTGCCGATCACTTCGGATTCTAAGTAACTAGGCGTCGTATTCCCAGGCTGGTTGACCAGTCGTTGACTCTTCTACTGCGCGAGTAGTCGGTCTCGCGGGAGACGAGGATCGTTGAACACTATCGATTACGATTTTGAGGATTTACACAGCCAGAGGTTACCGCGGATTGACTAGATATCTCCACTCTCTCTCTCTCTCTCTCTTCCTCGCGAGATCTTATCGCGAAATTGACGATCGACGACACGCGTCGCCGTTGCTGGCCCGGTTTCCGGATGGTTCTCGCGAGCAGCTCGACGTCGGGCTCTCGCGGAAGCTCGACGAGGACATTTGCCTGTCCTTGGGTCGGTGGTTTCCGGCGGGTTCTTTCGCCACCGTTATCTTCCTCTCTCTCTCTCTGTTTTCTCTAGTATGAAACCGTCGATCGTTCTCTCTTTCTCCGGTCTTCGGTCGTCGCGCACTTGTACACACTGTGTGCTCCTTTAAACGACTACATTCCAGGCGACACGAGCCGCGGCTGATGCGTCCTCATGGCTCGATCGATCGGCGGTTAGCGGTCGCAATTATGGCCATGGATCTAGAAAGAAACAGCCTCGTTGACTGACCCGCGACCCGCTCACTGACCGACATCCCCCGCGATCGATCCCTCGCGGACAACCCTGCCTTTGAATCGCGCTGCCTGCCTGCCGTAAACGGTCTACCTACCATCGATCATCCATTGAGGTCTCTTTACGCCCTATAGAAATGCTTCCTCGGGGTAAATAGCTTCGACGTTCACAGCCAGCCGTCGAGGAAGCCTCCTCGGATCCTGACGAACACGACGGAGACTAATCCCCTTGGGGAAACATTCCTTTCGGAGCTGTTCACGCTCGGGAGATTACAGCGTGGGGTAGATCGGGTGTAGGGTACGGTGTATCTGATAGCTAGACTGCGGATTTTTATGCAAGACTAACTTTCTCGTCGTTAATTACGAGATACGGGAGATGAGAGGATGTTTATCTCGTTGCTTAATCATTTTAAGTAGATGCGAGTGCTTCGACTGTATTTTTAAATTCAGATATTTTTACTTTCTCAGAATTTGATCTGGACAGTTTTGTTGTAAATGCGTTAAATCCGCAGTCTGTTAATACACACCTACACAGATTTACGCGTTTTTTAAATTCTCGTTATAGACTCAAATATTGGGATACGTGAGTTTTTATTATTTTTGTTCCGTCATTTCAAGTATTTTATTTTTATTGTCTGATAAATTAGTCTCTCTATCGTCTAAAAAGAATAGTGAGTAATTTATTCCAATTTGAAAAAAGTGATACTGTTTTAAAGAGTGTCCGCATATATTTGTCGCCGACTGAATATCGAATAAATAACTCACAAGCGTCACATAAAGACTGAATAATTCAAATCTAGAAAATCAAACAATTACTGACGAGTTCTATAAACCTACTGTCAAAAAATCGTCGAAATCACCGAGCGTCAAAACACTAGAAACCGACGCCAGGATCCTCCCTCTGGATCCCTCGGCAGCGTTCGAACCGAGGACGGTTTGCTATTCCGGCGACGGCCGGATTTCCACAGCCGTGGAACTCGTCGCGGCGTTTTAATCGCTCGATTCAGCGTGATTTAATTTTAATTAACGCCCCTCGGCCGGCGCCGATTGTTCGTTCGTTACCGCGGAACTTCGCCGCCAGGATTTGTTGCCAGTGCGGTCGCGGGCGCGTAACGCGCCCGATGAAACGGCTCCACCGCCGCCTCGCGCGTCGAGCTTTTTTCCGAGAGTTCAAGCACAGTTCCCGCCGCTGTCTTTCTCGAGCTGCCGGGAGAACGCGGGAGAAAGCGAGAGAACGCGGAGAGCCCGAGAGGGTTGTTTCAAAGCAGAGTCGACGAGTCCTACCAGCGATGACGAGCCCTCGGAAGTAGAATGGGCGCGCGCGTTCGCGTCTGGCATCGGCCGCGAAACTTTCCTAATTAAATTCGCTCGGCTAACGCCTCGATAGGCCGGGGAAAAATCAGCCGTTTTCACACCGGCCGACGGAAAAGGAGGATTGAAAAATTCTAGTGGAGCGCTGGCATAGTCCAAACTCGCCTAACACGGAAAACGCGGCCGGTTCTGTATAATTCCGCTCGTTGACAGGGAATTCTGTGCAATTCCGTGCAATTCCGTGGAATTCCATGGAATTCCGCTCGCAAGGGACGCGAGTCGTCATGGAAAAATTGCGCCGTTGGAAGCATACGTCGCGAGACGAAGTGCGCTCGTTTCTGGCTCGTTCGCCGACGGACACCGCATGCGTCTTCGCCGTCGGAGTCTCGCGGGGCGACAAACGCGCCGGTAAATGGGACACGCAATTAGACGCGGAAATTCAACGGAACGAAAATTTCGCGGGATGTGCTCGGACAGGACGCGCGACGGAAACGGGGCAAGTTTAAATCGATGCAGCGGACCGTGTTGCTCGCGCCTAAAGCGGGACCGCTGCACGTTCGTCTGTCCTGGACACTGTGGGAACCTAGTTTGCGAAATAGTGGTCCTCGCTACCCGATCGTTCGTGCTAACCTCGTAAACGCCCGGCTTCTGGACCGCTGATGCCGCCGGAATCGAATCTAGAACGTCGACTGCTAATGTGATCAACTGATCTATTAGGCGCTCGGGTTAATTTTAGTCTTTGCGACGGTTGTTGGAGAGGGTGTTTGCAGTTCCCGAGCTGTTATACTGCTCGTCGCTAGCTTTCCTAAGCGCTGGAAGACTGCCGAATCGGCCAGCATAGCCTAGACCTAGTTAAACACTTGTTTAAACAATGACAGGAGGAGTATACGTGTCATTGTGTGCTCCTCGCATCCTGATATTGGTACAGAAGGCTCCAAGAAGAAGATTTTGATCTCCAGTATAATGATGAAGTGGTGTGCATAATTATGGACTCGAAGCAACCTTTACATTCTCACTGATATATGAACAAAAAGCAAATGTAACTATATATGTATATTTCTATTTTCTATTATATCTAATATAAAAATATACAATCATAATATATTGTTTAAGTTTCTGTTCAAATATCACTAAGTATATAAAAGTTACTTTCAGTCTACCGTTATTCACAGCACTATCAGATAAATGCCTCAATGGACCGAAGACGAACAAAATCGATGAATTTATCACAGTGAAGCACCCTAATTTCTTCAAGTCATGCACCCCTTAGCTCCCAGAAAGATGAACATTACAGAAAACGAGAGAGATTACTTCGCCGACTAATCTCTTGCTACAGAAATCTACTTAAATTCCTCATTTCGTAGAACAAGACTAAAAAGAACCACCTAACCCTGACCTACGACAGAAGATCACGAGCACCGTCGCACGGAATCGGATCTAAAACGTAAACCACTGACGCAGTCGATTGTATTAACAAGATTGCGGACATTTTCGCGTAGAACACGCCCCGCGGATGATCGAAAACTGTTACCGCCGCGCTGTTACAGGTTGCATTCCGAGGCGTGGCCGCGCACGGTCGTCTGGATCTACTTAATCGATTCCGGCTAGGAACCAGCCGCGTCGGCCGAATTTCCTGCGGCAGGCCACGGATTCCAGCGAGAAGCTTCTTTTTCACGGATGGAAACGCGTGCAGGGAATCGCGATCCCCGTTGGTCACGCGGTTATGTTCTTTTTTCCTCGGTCTCCGTCCCTCCCTCCCTCTCCCTCTCGTGCGGAGGTTAAATAAATTGCGGCCGGTTATCGATCCGGCCGCTCGTAATCTGAAATCAGACACGCTCGAACGTGTGTTACCATGAATCGTGTCCGATTTCTATCGCCGATGACACACACCCGCATCGAATCGCATGCGATGCCTTCGAGAAGAGACCTATCCGCGCTGCGAATCCTGGTCTCCCAACCTTGGCAATACCGAGTCCTTCGCGTCCCTACGACCTTCGAAGCACAGAGTCTTCCAGAGATATGTTCTGGACCCAGGAAGCGAGTCATTTTCACGCGTTCGTAAGTTTTTAGTTTACGATGATATTATTGAATAATAGATTTACTGGGAATTTATTCGACTTTTGTTAATGTTGTATTATAATGAAGCTCGCTAAGGAGCTGAATAAGTATGTGATTTTACGGAGCAAAGTCTAGTGGTAAGAGGCCTTTTGATTTTTAGAATCTTGCGAGTACAGAGCACTGTTTGTTTCGAGAATCTTGGGAGCACATAGTAGTCCTTTGCATTATTTCTGACTGTGAACTATTGTATACTATTGCTGATTTATTAAGAGCTAATTTCTTAAAACCCCTACTTCTAATTTCTATTCCTGTAATTCCTACAAATGGTTCGCGAATGACCAGCAAACGACCTATGGACGGCCTAAAAATCGTCTTAAAGACGTCTATAATACGTCCATAAGACGTCCGTAAAACGTCCACAAGATGTCTTTAAACGTCCATAAGATGTCTTTAAACGTTTAAAGGACGTCTTAAAGACGTCTAGCAGACTGCTTGATTTGCAACACAGGGCGTTTCTAGGACGTTCGTAGAACATTCAAGACGTCCTAAAAACGTCTCCAAAGACACCCTCGTGCAATCTGGGTGGGAATCGAGGATACGATTATTCGAGCAGTTTTTAAGACGTCTTTGTGCTATCTGGGTAGCAACTGAACTGAAGAAGATGCTTGCAGGTCTCCGAGAAAGTTAAAGAAGGGCCTTATCCTGAGCGAACGCTGCTTGATTTCTCTCACGGCCGATCGGAAAAAGGCAGGGAAACTAGATTTCATTCTTCTCCGAGGGCGGTGGTAACGACGGTTCGAACGGCGGAGTAATAACGTCGATAAGAGGCGGCCCATTGAAACTCCGACGAGACTTCTCGAGGATCGCGTCCCATTGAAAAATTGCAATTTCAGGGCTGGCCAGGAGATGGACGACCGGCCGGGCCGGGAGCTAGCGGACCGGATTTAATCGGATGCGTGCATCGATGCGGCCCCTGTCGAACCATTTTTCCCCAACCCCTATCGAAATTAAAATATCGGATTTCGTAGGATATCCGGCCGTGCGCGGAAACGGATGGTACCATCCCGGCAATATTTCCTTCCGCCTGGCCGGCAATCTCTGCCAGATATCCCTCGCCTAGTCATCCCTAGCCTCGGTCTCGCTCCGTCGGACGACGTTCCCGAAAATCCCGGCGGCGGAACGATAAACGCGGCCGGCCAGCCGCGAAATCGGATCGCCGATAACGAACTGCCGGCGAATCTTTTTTCGCGGAGCAACGCACACGATTTCCAGGTCCCTCGTCCTCCCGGCGGACTGGTCGCGGGCTTAACCCGCGGCCTCTGTACGCTCCTTCGCTTCGGCTCGATACATCGATTTTAGTCCTCGCTGACGCACGGGAAGCTCTTCGAATCAATCGGCTCAAAATTACCGGGACACGCGATCACATTTAGAAAAATTCTGCCGAGTCCCGATCATGATCTTCTGTCCGAACATCATATCCCTAATCCGGACGACTCGTCCCGTTTCTGCTGGAACACTTCCTGGGCCGATCTGAGACATCATTCTTTGCCGAGGCGAGCTCTATTCTATTGCTTGGAGAGAAGTTTCAGTGATGCAAATAAATTATGCATATCTTTGCATATATATATATTTAGATAATAGATAACTCTGACATCGGTGAGCCGAACAATCGAGATTCCATTACATAATTGTTATCACTATTCTATAACCCTGTAAATAAATCCTAAATATCAAAAGATTGAGACGAACGTGCGAAGAAAGTAGAAGAAGAAGAACATCTTCCCACCCTAAGTTATACAAAGCTCGCGCAGAGAGGATTACTCGTCGATCTCGCAAGCCAGCAGCAGAAGATTCAACAAATTTGCGGCGAGTCTAGAGCCCGGCGAATTGAGCGATGGGTTAGCTAGCCCTTAAAGCCTGAGGAGGAGGTAACGAGGTAGCAAGGAGTTTCAGCAGACGGGACGAAGAAGGGGGTAGGCGATCGGAAGGGTGTGGCGTTGAATAAACGCGGTGGCCGCGTTCCCAATGCGTCGGAGCTGACGCGCTCCGTTATCCGGAGCGCGGATCGTAAACCCATCGGCGTGAAACAGAGACCGAGAGACGACATTGTCGGTTATCTGTGGCGGTGTGCGTTCGACGATTCGACGGGGACGACGAGATGGGGTTGGCTATAGGGTTGCCGCGTGTGCACGCTCCGCCGTGCCTGGGTATGCAGAGAAACCAAGTCACTGGGCTATCGATGGCGTGGCTCTCGTTGTTTAGTTTAACAGCCGGCAGTCACGCACGGTCGGACGAGGAAACCTCGCTATGTCGTTCTGGATACCGCGTCGTCCACCCTCTGTCCTTCCTCGCTTTATCGTTCGTTTTCCGCGTGCCGCGCCGGACACAACGCGTCCCTGGCTTCGATCCGGCCGTGAACCGTCCGCCAGCACGAAATTTGCCGAGGAACCCGGCCTTCGCTGTTATGGCGTCTCTCCAGCCGATTCCATTCGGCGTTGCGGAGGTACGGAAGGATCGGGAGGACCAAGAGCGACTGATCGCTATAGCTATCTCTTGCTACTATCTTTAAACTACTACCTAAACTGCTTAAATGTTGTATAAACAACGGTTTGGAACGAAAGTTGTATGATAGAAAGAGAATCACACACGACAAGAATTAATTTCGCGTGTCCCCACTCGAGTACGAAGAGTTAATATTACATGAAAAGTTAATGAGTCGAATGACTGTCTCCATATAATGCACGAAACACGCTGGAATACCGACAGTATCCGAATTTGCAAATTTGTTGAACACGTGCACTACGCGGCCGCGTAGCAGGCCCGTCGAGCGAAGCGATTTCGGGGGCACGGGGTGCGAGGGGTCAGGCCGGGACTCCGCTATAATTATCGAATAAATTCGCAAGGTTGTCCCGGCGGCTAGCAGCCCGGCGACAGTCTTCTCGGACCTCTGAATTTATTACGCAAGCTTCGAGCCGGGTCCCTAGTTTCCCCGTGAAGTATAGAACCGGCTCGGTACGGGGTAGCGCGGCGGTGCCGAGACAAATTCTTGCTCGTCCGCGCGCGAAGATTGCAATTTCGAGGGAAATCGAGTCTCCCCTCTCTCGAAACTTTCCGGGAAGCTCGTTATCAATAATGAGGGAAACACCGGAGCGAGGTATCGGCCCGTTAGACGAAACCGATGAATTAGAAACGACCCTCCCACCAGGGGATTGTCTCAACGGAATCGGTTTTCCAGGTAGCCCGGATACGGCCGCGGTCCAGGTTCCCGGTATTCCGCGTGTCCTGCTCTTCCGGCTCGTGTTCCCCGTTATTGGGTAAATGGACGCTGCTTACTCTGCGGAGAGAACACCGTGGAACAAGCGAGCCTCGTATCAATCATCCTGAGTGCGCGTAGAAACGGAAGGTTAAGGGCACTTCCAACGAACGCTGCGAAAATTACTTGCTCGCCGAGCAAACCCTCTTCTGTACCGGGAGCCCATATTAAAACGGACTTGCCGGCTCGAGGACGTCGTAAAAGCGAAGTAAATTCGTCCTTCCCTCTACTCGGTCGGTTTTCTGTCCAACGTGGAAACCGTTCGATCCGCGATTAACATCTCTGACCTCACTGAGACAACATTTACCGCTCCGACTGGAACTCCGTGGAACCGATTAGGGTCGTTCCGAAGCGACGGACGGTTTCTCGAGCGTGGATTTTCGTGTCACAGGTCTGAGAATCTATTGTCTTATTGCCTGAATTAAAGGCATTTCGAAATTGTGCACTCGAATTTTTGTATTCGTATCTCGAGAAATAAATCAGCTACAATTTGTCGCACGCGATCGCGTTTGGCGTACACGATGATTTAAAACATCATGGATTGCAGACTTGTTACTTTTATAAACTTCTCTCGAAATGTTGAATATAATGTTTCATTTTATTTCCCATTTGTACGATTTTTATGTTAAGCAAGGGTCTATACTACAATTTTGGAAATTTGATAGAATATAATAAAGAAATAGCCTAAAGAAATATTTCTATATAGTTTGGAAGTTTCAAAAAGTGTAGTAACATAGAAGTTTTAATCGTTTCCCGGAAAACTCGGGAAGAAGCTTTAATTTTCGCGGCGTTAGACGGGAATCCCTGGTTAATGCAAACAGATTCCGCGGATCTCTAAATTTGTTCGCTTAACGTTATGCGACAGCTCGCTCCTACGACGGTCCTGTGCAAACTCTTCTATCTGTGCTCCATTATACCGAAGGGTTTAACCCGTTTATGAATAAATAAATAAACGTCGGAGCTTATTAGCATGTCGAAAGAAGACGGGAATTGTGTCTCGAAGTCGGCGATTCCGCCGCAAGAATTTTCTTATCGGCGAGCAAAGGCGGAACACGTTCCGAAAGGAATGAAATTCTTTTTCGAGACTCGCGATCCATTCGCGACCATGTTACTCGCGCAAGAATGTTCTCATCGTCGATCAAAAACAGACTTCAAAGCCCCGAAGTTCTCCTCGGAGAGATTCCGGGAGACAACAGCATCCTTCCGGTCCATAAGAAATTAGACTTGTCTCGAGTTTCCGACGAAACGGCTCGGACATAGTAATTCGGATGGAACGCTAGCTCGGCCCTAAATCCCTGCGGCCCTGCGATCGCCTCTCGATCTCGGCGGTCGCCGGCGGTTTCGAGAATCGAGAGAAATCTTTCCTAAAATCGTGTCTTCGGCGCGTCCCGGTCCATCTTTGTTACTCCCGCGGGAACTTGGTGTGGAGGGTAGTATTGATCACTCCCATGCTGCGCCCACCTCAACCTCCACCCTCCACGTCCTCCGACCTCTGTTTTCCATCCTCCGTTCTGCATCCTCCGTCCTTTATCCTGTGCCCCGTTCCCTCTCCCGGCCTCTCTGTCTCCTCTATCCTCTCTAGCCACTCCATCCTCTCTCCATCCTCTCTATTCCTTCGTCCTCGCCCCGGTGGCAGCACCGTGTCGCGATATAACGACTCCACGAGAATTTCTGCTCGGTAGAAATTGACATCCCTGCCGAGAGGTCCGGTCGACGGTCGTCGGAATCGGTCGAGGATTATCGCGAAGGGTAGGCTAGTGGAGCAGGTAACCAATTGCCGCGTCTCTGGTTTGATTTCCGACGTAATC
>CM052165.1:5953591-5992711 GCA_028455555.1 Augochlorella aurata
ACAAAGTTTTAGCGCCGGTCCGGCAGCGATAAATATTTTTGTTCAGAGTTCCCCCGAGGGAAACGGAGCCTCCGTCCAGAGAAGCGAGATTAGCCGGACGCGTCCGGGCCGATAAAACATTCTATGGCGCCGGTTGTTTCGAGGGGACATCGTCGCGGCGGAAAAAGCCGCCTAGAAAATCGGTGTATCGGCTGTCAGAGCGGGGACGGTCGCTTGCCGACTGTCTTCTCGCAGCGGCTTTCGCGGAACTTCCCTTGGAAACTATTGGCAGGTGCCAGCGGCGCGTTCGTCTGACGTGCATTACACAAACGACTCCGAAGCGGCGAGCGGAGCTCGCGGAGCCTTCCGATGCCATTATTCGCCGCCGACGCGAAATGAAATATCTCTCGGCTGCCGGCTCGCGTCGACAATGGCCGTGAGAAAAACAAGCGGAGCCGAGCCTGAATGCGGAAACGGTTTATCGAGAGGCGCGAGCTTTCCGCTTCTCGAGACCGAGCCGATCGATCCGGCCATTGAAAAACTTCGATGCGCCGAGTCCTTGGCGTGCGAGGGACTTTTTAGGACCGCGAGGAGCAGCGCGGCGGACCCCGAGACCGACGGACACATCGTTGACCCACTCTACTGCGAGAGCAAAACCGACGACAACGAGACGACCGGGGCTGCCGCAGCCGCGAGGAGTTTAGTCGGTTTCCAATTAGCCGGTGATTAAACGATGCCAAAGCTGCCAAACCAGCCCCTGCTGCCGGCCTCGCCACCGATTCACCGAACCGACCCGGGTTATTCGATTTCCCGAGCCACCAAAGGGCTACTGTTCAAGCCACGACTATTTAGATCATTCCGTGTCCTCAGACACGCTTCGAAACCTCGCTCCGGGCTGCTCGATTCTTCCCCGGAACAATCGATTTTTTGCGGCGATCTCGCGGACGCATTTCCAGTGTTCACTGATCCGGCACGACGAACTGGGACGATTTAATCCCGATATTCAATCTTTTTAGAAAATATCCAGGTTATTCTTAATTTGAAAGCTGTATCTCAGTGGTGCAAAATGAGTATCGTTTTTAATATTATATTGTCTGAAGTGTACTTTCTGAAAGTGGCTGACTGACTTTATTGTATTTATTCTGGTTATCAGTCTGCTCTTTAAGCTGTGCTTTTAATATATTTATTTAAAAATTGTCCAGGTGGAACAAATGATAGTTTGCAAAATATAAGTATATAAAATCGAAGCACTTGTAATAAGTATTTTATTTATTATTCATTATTTGAATGAGCTATTATTTATATATTATATTTATATAATATATAAATTATGTTGTCGCAATGATAATAATAATACATATTTTAGTTCAAACGAGTCCCCTTAGAAACGATTATAAATCAACATTGCAAGTAACAAGGATCAAACACTTAGTGAAAAAGAAGGAAAAGATAGTAATTAAGAAGCAAGTCTGTCTAGATTATCGAAATATCACGGCCAGCGTCGGATCCGCCGAGAAGCCTGGTCCGTAGCCGACCAGCGTCACGTGCTTGCGAAATTGAACGTGAGAACAAAGGGTGGAAGACGGGCCGTCTCGTCTCGCTGGCCTTGATTAAAGAAAACCAAAGCGGATGGCTCTCGGAGAGAGCGCCGCGTCTGAGGATAATCCGTTGAGAGAGGCGAGCGACACTCTTCCTCCGGTTGACGTTTCGCGCGACTTTCCACACGTCGCCGCCGGCTCCTGAGCATCGGAAACGGGAGCACCGTTGCTGAACGTTAATAAACCAATGGGAGACCGAAACGAGTGACTCGGGGCGGTGAAATTTTGACGAGGCGGGACGAGGTCATGTCATCGAGCGGACGCCGTCGCGACGACACGACCGTCCTCCTCTCGCGGCGCTGATTTTTACGTCGCCGCGGCGGGGCGCCGAGCGTTGCGCTAATTGAGCCGTGCATGTAAATCGCGGGATTGCAATTAAAGTTGTAGCGGTCGTTTACGAACGGTCCGCCGCGGATGCGCTCATTACGTTTCCATAACGCGTGGGCGGCCTCGCAGCGGCCCGGCAACTTTCGATGACAAGCGCGGCGCATAAATGAGTCCCGGAATGCTATTAAAATTTAAACGCTCGGCAACCGCCGCCCGCCCCTCCGCCCCCTCTTTTTTCCGCGGCCGGTGACGCCGAGGCGCCGCTAATTTTTTAATCCGACTCCGGCCACGCGGGACCGTAAAATCCACGAACGGTTTTACGATCGTTCGAACGGCCGCCGTCGCAGTTCGCCAGCTTGTTAATACACCGGCGTCGTTCCCGATGGATCGGGGGAATAGCTGACGCCGGCGACGACCTCGTTCGCCGGGCGAAAAGAAAAACTCCGCTCTGAATTCCCGCTACCAACGTTCGAGCGTCTGTCCGCGACAATTAGAACGCGCCGCCGGGCGCTATCTTACTTTCAGAATACGCGCTTCTACTGTGTAACGGGTGGCTCTTGAACCGCGATCTCTTCCCGTCCCCGCTCTTCCGCGGATACTGTTTCCAGTTTTATTTGCCGCTCCTAGCTCCGAGCTCGCCGCTATTCAATTCTTACTGGGTTAAACCCTTGAGAACCCTCGGATTTCGCGTACGGGACTTTGTATGGCTCGCGATCGCGCCACCGCCGAGGTCTACCAGTAGAAACGGCGGCCATGGTCAGACGAGCCACTCGGCGGTCCTATTCATTAGAGGATCAGCTAAATTAGTTTCCGTGGTAATGTGACTCGCGCCGATATTCGACGAGACTATTTCAATTTTTGGAGGTATTAGAGGGACTAGTTTATTGTACGAGGACAGAAATACCTTTCTTTATTGTCGCTGTTACTGGGAGTGACAAAGAGGATGAGAAACTCGCGATTTCAAATTTTCTGATTTGGAAGAACTGATTTGTACTGAGAATTCAAAAATGCGTTTTGTAGGCTTTGGTGTCTTAGTTTTTATATTGAAAATTTGGTCGAAATCGGTTGATATTGTTACGAGATACTAACAATTAATCAGTTCACTATTTTCGTTGGAAATTTTAAAGAGATTGTAGATTTATTGTAAGAAAATAAAGTGAAAGTTGTCACTCAAAAATGTCAAAAAATTAAGATAACATATTAGGCTGTTGCAAAGTAAAAAGAACGAAATTTTTGTAATCTGTATAACCAAATAATTGCCAACAACGTAATAAAACATTAATAAAAATATACACAAATCTGAAACAAAAAATAAAACCACTGTACTCAACATCAATTGCTGTCACAATTAACTAATTCTTCATAAGATTGGACTTATGCTAGTTGTGAACCAAGAGGTTCGTTTGACAGCCTCGACGTAAACTTTTGTGGAACCTTCGAAGTCGAGCAGCCTTCGCATTCCTCGCGGTGTGGCATTCTCTAACCAGGCTGCTTCGAGAGCCTTTCAAACCGGCCGTGCTTCGTCCCTTTCTTTCATTGCTGCGCCGGTGCCGTTGCTTACGATCGATGTATTAATATTCACCATGGAGAGGCCGCGTCGGCTACAAGGTGGGATGAAAAATGGCCCGCGTCCCCGTTTTCGCCGAGTAGAGCCAAGGGTAATCGTTCTCTCGATCACTCGACGTCAGACCCAGCGACCACCGCCACCGGTTTCCGGGGCCGCTAAGAAATTGAACCAACGATTTCCTGTCCCTTCGAACCCTTTCTCCGAGCTGAAATCTCGAGACGATTGCTAGACAGTTTTCAAGATAAACCCACTAAGCGCTGGACGTCTTAAAGTCGTCCATTTCACGCCCATTTTAGGCCCGAAACTCTTATGCCCTAAAATGGACGTCTCTAAGACGTCTATTTCAGATGTTAAAAGACGTTGCTAACTTATTAAATATTAACTAATCTATATTCCTATATTTCCTACAAATGGCTCGCAAACGTCCTACGAACGGCTCAAAATCGTCTTAAATGCGTCAATAAAACGTCTACAAGTCGTCGATAGAACGTCCATAAGATGTCTTTTAGACGTCCAAAGGACGTCTCAAATACGTCTAAAAGACGTCATAATTTCTAACACAGTCGTCTTAAAGACGTCTCGAATGCCGTACACCAGACGTCTTCAAGACGTCTCAAAGACGTCCTCGTGCTATCTGGGAACCGTCCCGGAAGCGAAGTCTCCTACAGGAAGGGAAATAAAGGAAGACCGAGGGAACGGCTAACAGGTTAAGAGGCCACGGTAGTAGACAGGAATTGTTCCCAAAGAATCTGCAAACACATTCGTCGCGACTCGCGTGCAATCCCGTGGCGGAGGCAAACGGCACGGATTCCTCGCGAATTCTAATTGGCCGTTCGAACGACACCCTCGGAGATGCTATGCACGTCGAACGCGCAGCTTTCCAATAACGCCGCCGCCATCTGCGACGGAACAATAGTGATCCGGCAGCCTCGGGATTTTCTGCGAGTCTTTTCCGGCCGCGTGGACCTCGTCGAAACCTCGTGTGCCGCGATAAGCGACCGGCGGAATGATCGACGAGCTCCCGATTCGCGGCACCCTGTTATCCAAGGGGGCACGCGACCGCGTTTTATCAAAATTTTTTCAGACTCGCGATAGCCGGTTTCTCTTTCCACGGCGGTCAATCATGCGAGCCGCTAACGATCGCGCTCTTATACTCGGCTGAATTGCCGGCGAGGCGCGAGACCATCGTCGCCTAACGGCTGGGACCCGTCCTTGGCACGGAAACGCGCCTTTTCCCATACGGGGCGATGAATATTTCACGCGAGGGCACAGTAGTATTGTCTCGCGCTGCTCGGACAACGGTGACCGCGCTTGCGGCTCAATCGCTGCTTTCATTTGCGCTTAATCGTCGTCCGCAGTCACGGCTGTTTACCTTGCTTTCCCGACGTAACCCCTGTGAAACGCGCAGCGGAGACCTTCCCGCGAACAGACCTCTGTCTACAAGTATTTGCTCCAGGGAAACATTGGATTTTTATAGCCAAGGAATTCCGCAATTGCTGTTCGACGCTGGGAATACTTTGGCGCTGGATGCGCCAGTTACTGTGCCCTTTCGCAAGATTTGTACGATGCAATAGTTTCCTTGATTTCTTTTGTATTTTAATGAGCTTTTCCGCTTGCATGTTCTACTAATTATTCGACTCTTTTTTAAATAAAAGTGTTCAGATGACTTCGAGATTTTAATCGAGATAAATATTGTTCATATGTGCTATATTATTATTAATACTGTACCGAATACTGTGATGTAGACACTCGAGCAATTTTTGTGCGTCGTGTTATATACAGGGTGAGACAGTTAACCCTTTCATCTTAATTTTTATGTTTCACATGTTTCGAACAAAATTGTTCGTCATAAAGAAGAGCATACACGATAACGACTACTTTTCTGCTATTAAACCATGTTCTTTTTCATAACCCATAGCGATTTTGTTGGTACATAAATAATTTTTAATATCGTGAAATTATTTGCACATTAATCTATGCAGTGTTTCTCAATATCTTTTGATAATCGTAAAATACTGCTGAGTATTCCAAATACCGTTTATCACACTTTAGCATCGAAATACGTTTCCGATCACAATACATGAATTAACTGTTAGAGAAAGAATCTCCAGCTTCGAATCCCTCGAACCTAAATACAGTTACCTTCGAACATAATCGCAGGGCGGAGTGTTCGCGGGGTAACTGACACGTCCACCCTATACGCAGCGCACGAATTTGTAACCTTGTTAGAACGTGCAGCAGAAGTAGGACAAAACTGTTGTGCCGTCGCTGCCGTAAATTCCCAAGAACCGTTCCCCGTTCGCCGCTAAATGAAAAATAGCAAGCTCGAAGTTGCATCGTTGCAATATTTGATTCTCGCCGGTCCCAGAGCGTGCTCCATCGACGAGGTCGTCGCGAAACGGTCCCCGTTTCTTGTTTCACGCGCGCCAACAATGGCCGGTGTGTATCGGCTGGCCGAAGTTCTTCCCGATGCTTCATCGACTCGATATGTAACCGGCTTTTATCGGATCGCGTCGACGCGGCGACAGTTATTTGGATAACGCGGCTGTCGATACCCGGGAAGTTCCCTGGATCTGCTCAATTATCCATCGGCGAGCTCCCCGAGACGAATTACGCGAGAAGCAAGTACAGAGAGCACGTCCCGTCCATCTTCGTTCGCCGTCCATCAATTTCGAATCAGTCCGGAGAACCGTGCTAATTCGTTCGCCGAATTACTAGGTTCGCCCGACCCGGTGCGGTTACCTTGCACTTAAGATCACGTTCTGCGACGCTGTCAGCCTCCCTGCATTCGCTGAAACGCCCACGGCCATTTGTCCAGCCCTTGGGAAAGTATCCAATGCGGTTCGCAAATTTATTTAGTTTCCTATGCGGGAATGTTTCCCAGACGAACAAATGCTCGTCGGCGGAGCTGCACATCCCATGGCACACGGAACCAGGAATATACAGTTGCCGGAAATATTGAACCGCTCGAGGAATCAATAAATTTATCGCGAAAGCTCGAGACTATGGTAAGCCAGCACGGTGAACGCGGCGCAAGTAGTATAGGTCGACCGATATACCGGCGGCGTCGACGTTCCCTCGGACAGAGCTTACGCATGCTCCGCGGCGACTGCAAGCTCGATATCACACTTTTGCCGACACAGGGTATACTATGCTTTCTATACCGTGCTTTCAGATCGGTAAAGCAGTCGAAAGCTGGTATAATCTCGACGTATTCTCGCGTTGCGAGCTGTGCCTCGAGAAATCTATCGACGCCGCTGGTACTCGGTTAGTGGGAGCTTTCGGAAGCTCTCTGCTGCACCGACTGCATTCCAGTCGAGCTTCCCTCCGCCAGGTTGGAGCTTTAATGACCGTAACGTGGACTTACCGACCGGACCGACAGGATCTTCGAGCGAGCGAGTCACTTACCTACAAAAGAAAAGGTTCGACTCGTTAGAAGGTTCGTCGCGGGCTTGTTCTGCGGATGCTGCATCGCACTAGAAGAGCACTCTCGCGAAACTAATGTGGAACGGAATTCAACGTACACAAAGGAGACATGCTGAGTTTGTTCGCGGCATGCAACTCGGAGGATCCCGGGCACCGGCTCCGCGGGAACGATAAATCGGCCGTGAATCGGGATCTTCGGTTTCATCGAGAGTCTGGAATCGCGAGGTCGACGCTCGCGTGCGATAAAGCCGCTCAAACAAACAGATAGAATCTATGGAATAAGACGAGGAAGAAAAACGCAAAAACATTCTACGCATTCAGTGTTCTCTAGCTGTTGTTCTGGTGTCGGATTCGAAGCGATCTACCGATCCTTCCGGCAAAGATCGCTGCTACTAGATCGGCACGAGAACCGGCCTCGCTAACAAGCTGCCGCCCTGCGCCCACTCTATCAGCGAGACACGGCGGAGGAGAGACGTTCTGCGACCTACAGTCGCTCCTATTAATATTCGGATAACAATTAAAACACAGTAACCCTTTCCAAACTGGACTAAACAATTATCATTTTCTTCAGATGATAGATTACTGGACAATGACTAAAATGCTTTTTGTTTCTAATTTTGCTATCGTTTGGAATGGCAACAAGTATAAAAACTCCCATTTTTTAACTTTATTTTCGTCCGAGTATGTAAACAAAATTTAAAAAATGCGTTTTGTAGATCTCAATGTGTTGTATGCATATGAAAGATTTTACTGAAATAGAAAAGATTTTAAAAACTGCAGATTTCTCACGATATTTGCGATATTTGTGATCTTTAATTGTTTACAGCTAATAATAATACGCATATAACTCAACAACGTCCACGAAACTCATTTTTTAAAATTTTGGTTATAAGCTCGGATAAAAGATTTTATTTTTTATCGTCATTCTAAGCAATAGCAAAATTTTAAAAAAGCATTCTATTTATAGTCTACTATACTAATCCCTCTATCATCCGAAAAATAATTCAACTCGTCCGGTCCATTTTTGAGAAAGTTATTGCATTTTAAAAGATGTCAGGATATCAACGGGAGCCACAGTAAGCGAACGAAACTAAATTGCTACTTGGTATTCTATAGCGAACGGCCGCATTCTAGCTGAAAAAACAAAAACATATTTTCTAAAACTATAGACGCCTAAGGTGTCTATGGTGCAGAGAAATCTGGAAATTGTTGCGTGAAAAGTTTGGTACCTGCACGACTGCCGGCCCGCGATGCGCCTGTGCAATAGAAACACAAAGAAAGAATGTTATACAGACAGGTAGAGAGACAGATTCGGTATGAGAGAGAACGAGTATGTAGGGGGGTTGATGGGAACCGGGGCGAGACTATGGGGGAGAAAGTTGGACCGATTGATCGCGGTGTCGCGTGCAACGTAGCCGGATAGAAAGACGATTCGATTCCTTTCCAATCGCAGGACTTAGGTGGATCAAGCCCGGCGGAATCCCCTCGAATCTCCATTCGAATGAGGTTGCATTCAGCGGACCCTTTAAGACTCCGAGGCGCCGATCAAAGTCGATCAAATCGTTTCAACTTTAATGAACAATCGAACAGAGAAAACATTATTGACGGAGACGCGGATACCTTTCTGTTGGCTATCGATTTTCACTGCTTGGAAAGGGTGACGATGGTGGTCGTTACGGTGATCGATCTTGTAGAAGGATGAAATTAATCATTTCTGAGCTAATTGATTTTTTTAAATTTAAAATTGATACCTTTTAACACTAGAATTACCAGTCAAAGTGACTGATTTTTGATTTTTGCTTCTACAGTTCTTGATATTATACAAATATTTCTAGGAGAAATATTTAGGTAGACTCCTTTATTGAAGTATATATTATAATATAAATCATGCAAAGTTTAAATAAATCTAATTTTGGCGTTATCATAAATTAATATATACATTAGTCGCGATTAGAGCTCGATAATTCTAGTGTCAAAGAGCATACGAAGATCTATCAATTAATTGAAATAATGTTAATTTTTGTATTAATTAAATTGTTTCTTATCAATTGCTGCTAAATACGTCGTTTAATAAAATATTATTGACAAAATGCATTGATTTTTTGCATCAATCTATATACTGAAACTTCGACAACAAATTAGTATGCCCGACGAAGACCGTGGACAGTTTTGCAAACTAAATTTCACTAGTTGCATCTCGCGATGCGAGACTTTTAACCCTTCGTATTAAGTGTATACATGGGTGCCATGCTGCTCGGAATTAATTTTCGTTGAACAAACAGTGGTACATAATACATGAAATTAAGAAAGAAAAACAAAATTGGTCAATTCTTTTTCAAAGTTTAGATATATGTAAGACAATAATATATTTTAATTTTAAGTAAAGATAGAAGGTAATAAAAAATAAATAAGTAGCTTCGGCGACTGAGAGCAGACATACGACAGCAAAGATCTCCGAATTCCCGACTTTTGTCCAATGGATCGAACAGTATGCGGCACGCCGAGCGTTTACTATTTCCGCTCCGATTTCCCCCGTGCTCGGTGTAATTGGGTAAACCGCGAACCTTGGCCCTCATAGTTAACGTCGCCGCGTCGAATCGCGGTGCGGCGCAGGCGCGCATTGTCAGTCCTGCGGGACCGCATGCATACGAATGCAACGATGGCGGACCGCGTCGCGTGGATCACCATAAATCCTCCGAGACAATCCAAGGTTGCTTACACGCCGCTGGGAAAAGCCCCTGTGCGAACAGAGGGCGATCAAAAAGGTATTCGGCGCGGAAAGCTCGTCGCATTTCGATTAAGCCGCCGATCGGTATCGGCCGATCGGTGGCGCATCATTATTCAGCGCGGCCGATTGCCGCCGAGTGGAGCGATCAACGGCAAAGCCAATTTATTTTCGAAGCGTTCGCACACAGGCCTCGCACCTGCCTCGCGTGATTAAAATGTAAAATCCTGCTTTTATTTGCCACGGAGTCCGTGAACGCGACTGCTCTCGCCGGACGGAGAAAAAACCGACGGGAAGTCCGCTGGATAAACCGGCCGGCTTCCACGGCGAGAAAAGAGCAACCTTCGATATTCTAACAAGGAGGCGGCTCGCTTTGATCCACCGATAAACGACGCGCTGGCTAGGCACTGGATTTCACGCGCTCGCCGTGCGAGATCCGCCGAGCTCTGCGATCCAATTTTTACGCCACGTCGGAAGCGCGGGTCTCGAAACGAATGCGAAACGACAGCTGCGCGCCACCTGTGCGCCGCGTTAAATTTTCCGAATTTTAGGCCACTTGTTGAGGCCGCGAATATCGAGTTACGAGGCAGTCCTACTGCTGTGCACCCTCGCCGGGATTTTAATGAAATTTTATCGGAGGCTTCTTTGGGGTAGTATGATGGCACTCCGGAGAATATCTCGGGCCAATGGCGGATTTTTATAAATAATATATATCCGTTGTATAAGATGTTTGTTATTATTGTTATCTTCATTTTTATAGAGAGAGTTTGTGTTAACCCTTTGCAGTTGGCTGGTGACTGACCGCTTAAAACTTTTATGTAACTTATTTATATAATTTATTTATACTTTAAACACCGTTAAAAGTGTAATTATTGTACGATTCATAATATTCAATTTCGTATACGTGTATAAAATGCACTTGAGTCGTGCACAAAATGGAAATGCTGTAAGTCAGAAATGCTATTTTTAATTTAGAATTAAAATGACTGTAAATAACATAGAATTTAACGAATATAGTGTCAGAGCTTTTAAAAATATTAATACGGTAGTTGATCGAAAGAAAATGACAATACGCCGATCTCCATTAGAGAATTTATTGTTTCAGAGCAGTGAAGTATCGATCTGGCCAACAATCCCCCATCCCACATTAATGAAAACGACATTGAAAATGAAGTAAAGTCTCCTGCAACCGCCTTGGAACCGCAACCATGACAACCGCAGCAGTTTCTTCACCAACTCCCTCACCTCAAACTACGAACCCATTATTTATAAAACTAATTCTAACTATTTTACAGAATGTCATCGCAGGAACCCCAATCTCGTCCCTCAAAATTCGATTAAAATTCCGGGGAATGGGGGTTGGTTACAGGTGTACACTGTCCTCGTCAGTTCGGTCGAGTTTATTAGGGGGTTGTAGGCGTCGTAATCCGTAAATGACTCGGCTGTCGGCGATCGACGGAATCGATCTCGTGGATCGCGTCGTTCCCGATACCGTAATTACTTCCCACGGACTACTGGCTGTTCGCTTGACATCGTTCCATTGATTTTACGAGCGGCTTCATATCCGGGAATCACCATGGAAACCGGGAATGCCGTTTCAATGGGAAAACCGAGGAGGCGAGACACACGAAACTCGCGCGGCCGTGACATTTTCTCGCGGCGGTTCGGCCCGAGGCGGGACAAGGATCGCGGGATCTTCGAGGATCCGTTCTCCAAAGCAAAGGAACCCGGCAGATTGGAAGCGACACCGTTTTCTCTCGCCCCGAGCCGCCGCCGTGTGCAATCCGTCGCGTTATCGCGAAACCCAAAGTGTTCTCACCGGACGCATGCGTCGGGAAACGGGAGAGGAACCTGAGAACGCGAGGCGGACGATCGCGATTCAAAGGAGACACCGTTCCCCCGAAGAACACAGAAGATTGCGCACCTTACCACCTCTTTGCTAAAATTCCCCCGAAAGAGGGAAAATATTTTCCCCGGCACTTTGCCTAATTGAAACAGTACCCTGGGCTGCGCTCCTCTTAAACGGCCCGCTTAATATCCGCCATTCTTTCAAGAAATTCCTGGGAATTATTTCCGGACCATCTCAGACTGCTGGAAAGTATCCTCTCGAAATCGTTGCGTCGGATGGCGTAACAACATCGAAATTCGAAGCGGATATTTACTCGCGACGCGTCCGAACGTTAAGAGCCTCGATGCGGTTTTATTGCAGCCGTTGTGCACGGAGCTGTCTCCGTCTAAAAAGGGAGGTCCCCGGTCGATCGGCGACTCTCTATGCAACGACTCGGCCCGTGACGCGTGTACCGAACGAATTCCTCGCTAATATCCGCCGGAAAGACTCCCCGGAGACGGTTCCGCCCGCCGAGCCGGATCGCCGGAAAACGCAATGCACGCTGGGGAGAACGAAAATGAAAATGGACGGCGAGCGAGCGAGGCGCTCGTTTTTGTTTACCGTGCTTCCGACAATTGTCCCCGATGCACTGTTTGCCCGCGGAGGGATTAAACGGAGCCACGTTGCCACCCGAATCCATCTTCCATCCGTTTTTACGAGCGATGCGGATCGGCTTTATACCCGGGACGAGACCTCCGGCTCGCTTCTGTCGCTTGTCTCGCGTGTGCGCGAGCGTAAAATCCCTGCTCCCTGTTTTATTTGCAGATGCGGCATTCTGCGAGAGACAGCGTGCTCCCTTATGCAAAACCAAAAATCGAATCGCTACCGGGAAACTTTTGGCAGAGACATTTTTATCCCGGATGCTGTGCTTGCTTTATAGCGAATACACTTGCTGGGCCAGCAGGGAGATACTGTGTAAAGGGATCGATGGAAATTGCTGCTTCAAGTTGAGACTATGTAGTTTCTATCGACGACGATCGAAATCGCGTCTGACAAATGGCTGACTTTTTCTACTTGCGAGAATTGCGGAGCTTACTCTGCTGGCTGAAGTAATTTTCTACGAACTCTAAAATAATATTCTGCGAAGTCTGCTGTTCAAAATAATTTTCTACAGACGCTGCTGTCTTGAATAATTTTTTACAAAACTTGTTATCTAATTTTCTACAAACCCTACTGCCTGAAATAATTTTCTACAAACCCTACTGCCTGAAATAATTTTGTACAAATACTGCTGTCTAGAATACTTTCCTACAAACTCTGCTGTTTAAAAATAATTTTCTACAGACAGTTCTGTCTGAAACAATTTCTAAATTAATTTCTCACAAATATTGCTGTCTTAAATAATTTTATTTAGATACGTAGACAAGCCTACGTTCAATAAAGAATGCACTGAATCGGGCATTCACCAATTATTCCGAGCGCGCTCGCCACCGATGGCGCCTCAATTAAAAATGATTAACAAATTCCGTTGCCAGAGACAGACCGACCGAGCGACTCCTTTGACTCTAAGGGCACAAACGAGCCCAGTCAGCCGCAGCACGAGCCGTGACATGAATGGTGGGCGGAAGTAACGAGTCACCAACACCCTCGGCGTAAAATTATCGCGAAGGCGAGCGGCCGCAGTCACGGGAGACGCGGTGCCCCGAGAAAGAGTGTAAGGACAGCAGCGATATTAACAGCGGACAGGGTTTCCCGGCCGTTTATCGAGTGGCAGCTAGGATAAATATCCCGTGGCAACGTTATGTCGGCGTGCTGACACTGACAAAGTGACTGCTCCACTTTTCAGCGAACGGAAGCCGTTGCTACAAGTCCGGCGGACGTGGAACGAAGAGCCGGAGGAAAAGTGACGACGGGCTGAAATGGAAAATTATGACTGCGCGAGCAGCCCGAACACGCCGCTGTCGAACCAGACAGCTCCAGCAACGGCGAGGTGTGCAAATAATTGCTGTCACGTACCGAGATTTAACGCGCAACCTTTCGCGAGCCGGTCACGAAAACCAATCTGGCTGGAGTGAGCTCTCGACGACGCTGTAGAAACAGAAAGCCGACACTCCGGAAATATCAATCGGCGATCCCTCTCGCGGAATCGAGAGGTCCTTTCGGAGGCCTTCGGGGACTCTCGAGAAACGTACCCGAATTTTCCTCGTTCTCCCGATTATGTATATTTAATTAGCCAGTCTAGAAATTGGCTTTCATTACCAACTGTTCCACAACGCGTTCACTGGCATTATTTGTTTAAATTTTTACTGTAATGTGTAACCCTAAATTTTTAGGATCAGGAAAGCGTAAAGATGTTGAAAAAAATAATGCAAGTTAATTTTTCAATTCGGATTTGATTCAATAAAATTAAGTCGTACGAAATTGTTGAGATCGTTGGTCTGGTTGTTAATCTTCCTAACAATTCATCCCTCCACACTAACCTAATTTATTCTAACCAATTTCTACCGCACCCTCGTACCCTGCAGAACCCTCTCTACACTGATATATTTTTTTCTATCCCTTACCAACCTCAAATTTCTACCTTTCGCACCTTCCTCTGCCAGCTCCTCGACTAATTTCTGATTCAACAGAGTTTCACTGCCCTAATTTATTCTAACCAGCTTCCACTGCACCCTTGTACTCTGCGATATCTTCTCTCCACTCATATTCTTTCCCATCCCTTGGCAGTCTCGACTTTCTTCCTCAAATTTCGCACCTTGCTCTGCCAGCTTTTCGACTAATTTCTGCTTCGGCCGAGTGACACTCCTACAATTTCCTCCATCTGGCTCGAACTTCTCCGGAGCATTTATCAGTGATGAAATTCCCGAAGGTTATTCGTTCCATCGACTGCTCGAATCAGCGTTAGCCGCGATTCCCGGTTCCAAAGTTGCGGCAGTAGCGCGGGCCGGCCATGGTGCGGCCAGGTGAGTAAATTAATTTCGGGCCGGAGGGCGGCCGCGTAGGCGATCGTGTCGCGTTGGTACGCAGAGAGGAGGCGATTAGTCCCCGAGCCGGCGAGCAACAGCGACAATTAAGCGACTGTGAATATCGAGAGCCGGCCCGCGAGAGACCGGAACAATGCGCTGCCCCCATTGTATCGATCGCCCGGTGGGAAATCGAAAGCGTCGAGAGCAGAGCCGATTAAACCGCTGTCACGACCAGCGAAAGGAAACTCTATAGGTCGCGGCCGGCCTCTCTCTCTCTCTCTCTCTCTCTCTCTCTCTCTCTCTCTCTCTCTGTCTGCTGTCGGGTCTCTTAGCGACCGGCGGAGTATCGCGTTTCACGGATAATTGATAATCGAGCTGTCGATCGTTTGCACCTCGCCAGTGTAGCTCGTCGAGCAACCCTCGAATCGAGCACCGGAACTGCAATTACTCCCTTTATGTTCGCGCCTCCGCCGGGGAAAAATTAGCATGCCACGCTTTTTGAATCATCTAGACAGCTTGGCTCGTCACGCATTGCCATTTGGATTCACCTCATTATTGTTATTACGCTTAATGGAAAATGTTTCAGATGAAATGAAATCAAGAGCAATGCATTCGTTAAGATACATTAATTTTAACGTGGCTAGGTGATGTTGAAATGGTCACTCTTTTTCTGCTGCTGTTTTAATAATAATGATAATAATAATATTCCCTTTGCGAGAAATTTTAACCTAAAATTTAGTAATATTTTTTAATTTATTAACGAGAAAAGGTCTCTGTGTTATAACAATATGACAAAGTGTTGTACAAATTACAATGCTAAAAGGAAATGAAAGAAGCCGAAAGGAGACAATACAATAAAGAAACAAATACAATAGAAGATAAATTCAGGATATTTAAATAATGAAAACTGGAGAAAATGGTTTAGAATAATTCGATATAAGATTGTGAGAATGGACAAAATAAGCCTGATATTGGAGAAGTGGAAAAATAAGAGAGGGAGAGGGGTCATCAAAAAGAAGAAGATGGGATAACAGTAATATTAAAAATTGTTTCAAAATGAGGACAACTTTTGAACGCGGGAAACTGTCCAAACCCCTTGACAGAATCAATTTAAAATGACGAAGACGGACTCCTCGAATTGACGACGGTGGTTTGGAATTCGCGGTGCTTTCAACGAGGATCGCCGGTTTTCCGGGGCCCATAACCTGTCAAGATTCCTCGGAGATTCTCGGGGAAGGCAACGGAAACGCAAGCACGGGGAATCTTCGGGCGTTCGAGCTGGACGAGCGCTGCAAGCTGAACGCGACCCTTGACATTAGCCGCCCTACATAAATGACCCAGATCCCCATGGCTTCGTTCTTGCAATTTCCACTGGACAATGGGGCGATCCAATAACGAGCGTGCAACGCCATGCACGATGGGGAATCGTCTGGATCGTCACGAACTGCTATAACGATCCGACGCAGTTCCATCATGCCGAAACGATGATCTAGAGATCACAGTGGCGGCCGAATGCTTCGCTTTCCCTTTTTCCGTTTACTTTGTGGAGACAACCCCTGGGATACTTTTAATAATAATAATAATAATAACAATAATAACTTTTTTAAAAAGTGGACTAAGTGACTTGAATTTTTTTGGGGATGTTGGAGCGACTAGTTTAGTATACTTTTTTAAAATTTTGCTATTGCTTGGAATGACAAGGAAATAAAAAACTTAGGGTTTTGCAACAATGCGTAATTTTATAATTATCATTATAGGCTCTGATAAGAAAATTTAAGAGACGCGAGCTCTTTTATTTCTTTTTATTTATTTCAAGTAATAGCGAAATTAAGGAGAAGTATTTTAGTCATTTTACATTAACATCTCAACGCCGGGTAAGTAAATCCAGTTATGCTAAAAATAATTTCTGCAATTTTACTATATAATAATAAATAATACCTTATAAAATTGTATTAATGTATTAACGTATTAATGGTTAATGTATTAATGTATTAATATATTAATGCATGAATATATTAATTTATTAATGTAATAATGTATTAATGTATTTATACGATAATAAGCTTATGATAATGCCATAATATTAACGCCGTAATGTTAACGTTATTCAGATCATAATTCTCCCTAACATTGAACAAAAATGGAAGTCACTTAGCGTAGTTTGGAAAATGCCATCGAGTTTTAAAAGCTGCGCGGATACCCATTTTGCAGCAGTTGCACCATAAAAGAACACTAGTCTCCCAACAATCACGTGACGCGAATGGAACTGCAGTTTAAGAATCATTTCGACAGACTGTTGCAACAGTTGGCCGAGCCAGCCGCGCGATCCTCGTTGTAGGAACATAAAAGGTACATTTTTGATCGCGATACAATAACCACAGGATCGATATTCTATCAACTATATTTCGTGTATTATCTGAGAAAATGTTTGGATACGTGATGGTTTACCGGAGGGAAAATATTGTGCTTCCGATGAAAGTTTTCTAGTCTGAACGATAAATAATTGGCCACCGGCTTCTCATCTTTTATTCGTCGCTGGGAGCGCTGTACTTAATCCTTCTTGTCTCACGATGTCTAACAGGTGTAGCATTTCATCGGTCTGTTCTTCTTTGTTAACTTTTCTTTGAAGCGGAATAGAGGTGCTGTTTAATTATTAATATTCAATGGCTGGGATAAACGCAGACGCGTGATTATTCAACTATAATACTTTAGAAAAATATAGTTCAAAGCTAAAAGAACCTAGTTTCCGGTCGAGGTATGTCAAACTAAAACTTTGTCTGGCAACTGGCTACTCTAATCTACTTGTTAGTAGTATAGATTGACACAAACATAGTTTAAAAATCACGGAGAATGGAGTCTATTTAAATATATGTAACATTAAAGAGTTAGGACTAATATCTAATATGAAACTAGAGACTTGTCTGACTAATGACTGACCCAGTCGACTTGCTAGTAGTACCGTTATTTATAATAAATATAGTTTGAAGTTGAAGGAATGAAATACACGTCTGACCATTGGTAGACCCAATCTACTTGATTTTTATATTACCTTTACGAAAATATAGCTTAAATTTGAGAGACCTTAGCTTCCATTTAAAAGCACATACGTATATAACAGTAGAAGCTTGTCTGACCAATGGTAGGTTCAATCTACTTGCTCGTAGCATCATTACTTACAAAAATATAGCTTAAAGTCAAGGGGATGAATCTAGTTTCAGTTAATTTCCCTTTAACCTATACTTCACTCAAGACACTTGGAACAAAATATATGTCCGACTAATGATTTGCCTAACCTACTCGATTCTCGTATTACCCTTTACGAAAATACAAGCATTCCATTCGATACATAAAAATCCAAAGTCCTCGCCGTACCCAATCGACGCGCTCCAATTTCATTCAAGACCGTCAATCGATGAAAAATTCGTTCGATTCACACGAGCTCTTCAAATTCTGTCGAACGTGATCGAGTTCGGGGGATGCTCCACCTGCCTCCGGCCATCCCGCGAGCCATAACTCGCCGCTGTTCCGCCCGGGAATCCCCCGGTCCGACATCGGAGCACCACCTGTATCCTTTGTGCGGGATCTCGCGAGCAAGTTCCGTAAGTCCGGTGGGAGCGGTGCTCGGGGCGGAAGCCGCAAATGTCGGCGGCAACTCTGCTCTCCCGTTTGAGTGCCGTGCATGCAATTACACGGGTCGGGGTTTAAAGGACCTCCGCGACGAGTTCCTTCCGCGTTATTACCGTGTACGCAGCGGGCAGACACGCGTCGCGAGGACATTACGAGCGGCATTAATCGTGCAACTTGCCGGCGAGCAATTTATCCAACTTTCTCCGACAACCGCGATCCCCGAGGATCCGGGAATAACGTTTCCCCCATTCGTTGCCGATTCATTATGCTTCGTATTATGTTCCTCCCCGTTCCGAGCCTTCGGCCTCTCCGTCCCCGGAATCCCATCTCGTTCCAATTTTATCTCAATTTATTGCATAACTCGGTTTCTTGATAGATCCTCGCAGACAGTAACTTAGACGATGCACCTAATTACCGGGTTGCGGTTTTTATGCATTTATGATTGCAGAAACGGACAGGTCAAATGGAAAACTGAAGTAATATTCGAGGGATTTGAGGATATCGTTGCACATTATTGTCAGTTAATTGTGATTGTTGATTTGACAATTTTTATCTTCTGTCGGCGCCATTTTAACTCGAAATCCGAAGTGGTTTCTCGGATTTATAATATTAACATTTGACTATATATTATATATAATAGTAATAATATTATATATTATAATATGGTAATATTAATATTATAATAATATGGTAATATTAATATTAATATTATAATATATAATAATATAGTAATAGATAATAATATTATATATTGTATATAATATATTATAATATATAATACTATTAAATATTATATATAATATTAATGTTTGAAAATATTGTGACTAGCGAAACCGTAACGCTATTAACAGTCTCTTTAAATATAAACAAATTCGACACTCTTTTTAAAAAACTATTTTTAAACGCAATACAACAATTTCGAACAGCATTTTAAAGTCACCACCAGAGTGCAAAGTGTTAATTACAGCGGCGGAGAGAAGATTCCGACGAAGTCGAAGAAATTGGTAAAGAAGCAGCCCTCAGAAATGTCTATCACGTAATGCATCGTACTTCATAGAACGAAACGTCGTGCAGCAGATTTTCAAAAATGTGTGTCACGTAATACGTCGCACAGAATATATTCTACAACACGAGACATCTCTATAGACCCAGAAGAATATGCAATAATCTGCGATTTTCTTTTACAGCGAGAAATAATTTATTGACGATTCATGATAAGTCCAAAGAAAATATTCCTCGCCATCGAGTAAAAATTTGTTAAGATAAAGTACGGCGTTTCGTTCCTAAGACAAATTGATACAACGAAAGCCAGCTTTATCTCCAACATTTCCCTATGCACGGAAAGAATGAAAGGCGATTGGCCAACTGCATGGCGGATGCAAATCTTCGGTAAAACGGCGATTGCAATCCATCTCTGCCTTGCTTAAATTTCGCGACATGGGAGATCTAGGGAGAGCAACGAGTAAGCTAAATAAATAAGCAAAAATTATATATTATCAAGATTAAAATTGGTATCGCATGTAATATGCAATTGTATATCGTTTACTGCCCAGAGTTCATTTATATATTTGTACTTTATAATTTATTTATATTAATTAGAAAGAATACATGTTAATTTGTACATAACAATATAAATAAATTTATATTAATTACAATTTATATCCTGATCTGCCCTTTTATTATTTTGGCATGTATAAATTAGTTAGACACATATGCTTCATAATTAATATAATATTGTTCATAATTGTTAACATTAACATTCTTCATAATTAATATAATTATTATAGTAATTAATTATACTTTGTAATTTGTTTCACTCGTGGACATTCAGGCATGCATAAATTATATTTCAAACGATTTAAAATTTTCGAAAATGCGACTCGCTCCACTATCAGCCTAACCCACTCAATCTCTATCGGGTGTCCCAATTTCCAAGGTGTCTAGTTCCAGCTGACGAGCTTATCAGACGGTCCGCACCTAGTTGTTCTTTTCGCTTCTCTGTTAATCCGTCTCCCCGGAGCTATTCGAGAAGCCAAACACGGCGCCGAGGCTTCTCGATGAGAAGGAAAGTTGTTGGATAATCTCTTGGATGGTCCGAGACGCGGAACTTCGCCAAGGCTGGACCAGAAGCTAGGCGAATTTGCGCGGGGATGTGTGCGCCTGACTATGAGGAATTTCATATGATCGAACACGATCACGTAGTCGACACGTGCGACCGGTTCCCCTGGCAACCGGCCTCTATCCCGTGTTTCTCGCTACGGGCGCCTGATAACTCGACGGAACTTCATTACAAATACAACGGCAAATGAGATTTATTCAGCGTGCCCGTCATCCCTCGTCTTTCGAAACTCGAACCTTGTACCCTGTCTAGAGATTTCCTCTTGATTCGGCCGAGATCTTTTTCCGAACTGCGAACCTGGCTAGTCGATGCGCAATAGCCACCCCATGGAGGAAGGAGGGAAAGCTGCTTTTGGGAAAGCGCTGATGTCTAACCCCTTTTGCATTTGTAACAATAATGTTACTAGGTTTAAAAGAAGTCCTTGTAATCTGTTCAATTTATTCGCTGATTTTTTAAGTTTAACCGAATACGTAAACAACTTAAGTGAAATGAAATAAAATTAAATTAAATTAAATGCTGTGAAATGAAATAAAATGGAATAAAATGATGTGAAATGAAATAAAATGGATTAAAATGATGTGAAATGAAATAAAATGGAATGAAAAGATGTAAAATGAAATAAAATGGAATGAAAAGATGTAAAATGAAATAAAATGGAATGGAAAGATGTAAAATGAAATAAAATGGAATGGAAAGATGTAAAATGAAACAAAATGAAATAAAATGAAATAAAATGAAACAAAATGAAATAAAATGAAATAAAATTAAATCAAATTAAATCAAATGAAATAAAATGAAACAAAATGAAATAAAATGAAATAAAATTAAATCAAATTAAATCAAATTAAACGAAATAAGAAAATTAGTGAACCACCAATCACGATAGAATTGAATCGACGATATCGATGTTGCTAATAATTCCATAAATAATTCAACAACTCAATAAAAAAAGGTAAAAAACCCACACTCTACAAAACATCTAAAAACGCGGAACCATACGGAGCAAGTTAAATCACGACACAGTAAAGAACAACAATTTCATTTCAACTAGGGGTTGTTCCCACCCACCCTCGTCAGATTTACGAGTCCGCTAAATACGGTGCACGATTTTACAGCGTTCGAGGAGGCAACAAATTGTTTCCATGGCTCTTGCAACGCTTAGATTTAATTTCGACGAATATCAAGATGGTACGAACTCCAAGAGTGGAAATAATCGACGCGTTCGCTCGCAGGTCGCAGTAAAAATCGCATAAAATCGCGTAAATCGCGCATTTATCATTTTTACAAGCAATTACTGGATCCCCGGTTTACTCGCCGGCAGTTCCAGCGTTAACAGCCGCGTGACATCATTCTTTTTACGCGCTTCTAATTACTTTCCATCGGTCTGGGCGCCTCCCGTAGCTTCGAGATTCTCCGACGTCGCGGTCGTCTTTAAACAATTATAACTTCCAAACTAGTTCCCATAGGGACATGATCTTTCCACAGTTATTTAAAGCAAGCTCTATAGAAAATATTCTATTTTGCTAAAATACAAAAACTGCAGCAGTTCAAAAGTTATACTTTGTCAAATACAGGAAACTTTTTACATCCATATATAAATCAGTGTTACTTTTTTCTATATTTTATTGTTAGTAATGACTAAGAAAATATATGATTTTTTATGAGGGAGGTATGATCTGTATAATATAAAAATCCTAATCGAAAATATGCCGAAGAGTTTCATCAGGCGAAATATTCTACTCTCAAAGCACTCAAGTTTAAATATTCATAGTAAGTAAGATATTTATTCAATTTCATTAATTTCTCCACTTCTTCTTTCATTCCATAAACCTTTATAAAGCAATAGAGATTGAAAAATTATCAATCTGGAGAAGTTGAATTTTTCGATAAATGCCACCGAATTCCCCAAACCCGTGCTCCGACACCGATTTCCGTGGAAGGTGTCGAGGAACCGAGGCGTCACGAAGTCAAACAGCTTCTGCCGGATCGAGACGCTCGATGGGAACGTTTACGACGCGCCGTAAAACGTCTCTTACCCGGGGAAAAATAAACTCGCCGAGACTTCGCGAAGTTATTACGGCTAGCTGCAAGCGGATTCCGTCCTCTCCGCTTTTGTTTTCCCTCGGCGAGCGGGCTGCGGAGGTGTCGGGGAATCATTGAGCAAATATTACATTTAACTTCGCCCGGAGGGGTTCGTATATATTTAAAGAGGCCGGAGCCCGGCCCTAAGTCCATCAATTTACAAGCGCCGGGGCCGCGCGATCCGGGAACGGAAATATTTGGACATCGCTCTGTCCTGGACATCGCAAACCATGCTAACTGGATTTCGAGGCGATCCTTCCGGCCGATTCCGTCGGCCAGGTAAAACACTGGAGCTGCTGACAACGGAAGCGCGTCGCGAATTAACGCTTCGTCCATCGGAGGTACTCTAATGGTTCTATTAAAGTCGAAGACCATGCTCGACAATAAAATTGTAGAAGTGTACAGTCGTATAAATAAAATAAATTTATAATAGCATTATATACACCATATGCTCCATGTAAAATTGTAAAAATTGTCGTAAATAAAATAAAATTGTAAGAGCGTCATGGTATTATTACAGGCTATGTTAGACATAAAATTATAGAAATGTACAATTACATGTGAATAAACTGAAACTGTAAGAGCATGGTATCACTAAAAAGACCATGCTTGATATAAAAATGATAAAAACAGTCCTGCACAATCACACAAAAAATACCATCTGGCTTAAGGCATTATAAAAATTAATATAATAAGTATAATTACTATATAATAACATTAGAATATAATCGCTATAACTTCTTTTAAGATTAATATTTCAAAAATCTTCGAGCTACTCTCAGGCCCAGTTCAGTCATTAAAAATCATACAAACAGGCGCCAGTAATTAAATTGTCGATCATACCCGAGCAGCCGGAAAACATTGGCGATTCCGTAGATGAATTCTTTTATCGTCGCTGAATATTTATGCGTCCGTTTTACTCCACTTCCCGGTGAACTCCCCAGCCGGGAAGCCCCATAAAAATGGAGCCCGGCCCTCGTTTCGCGAAGCTAAGGGCACGCCAACGCACAGATGGAAGTGCGAATTTATTCGACGCGCCTTAAATCTCCGCCCACGGGTCGAGGCAACAAACAACGATTGATTAATCGCGTCCAGCTTCGATCCACGAGAAGCTCATTTTTCCCGGGATCGTGGGCTCGATCGGAACCGGATTTCGCCGGTGGAACGGAAGGCGGGCCGTTTAACCGAATAATTGGATCCGTCGTGGCCGGAAATGAAGGAGAACGGGGGCGATAAGCGAGCGGGCTGGCCGCGGGAACGCCAAGAATTCGAGCAGAACGGTGAAAACGCGAGAGATCGACCCGATATAGGCCTAGCAACAGGTGGGCTCTGGAGTTTAGGCCGCGTACACAAGCGTCGCGACGGCCGACGGCCCCTTTGTCGGCGAATCGACGCCCGTTTTTGATCACCGAGAAACAGGCTATGCCCGGAACGCCGAGGTGTCGCGCCAGGTGTTCCCCGATGAAATTGAACGCTTCGCGATCGAAAGGTCCCCTTTGAGCCAGCTCGATTTCCGCGGAGGCTGCCCTCCTGGCGAAATGATCTCGCGTGTCGGTGACAGGCAGAAAGTAATTGACTTTTTCCCAAAGTGGCGTCCGACATTCTAAGCGGGACTATACTTGCTCGAGGTGTGGGTGTAATGGTTTTTACAGGAAATCTGTACGGTTAATTTTACACAGCTCGATCTGTTCAAGGATTGGCTAGGATTAAAAGACACATAGCAATGCGGCTGACGAAAAAAACGTGCAAGGAAGAATAAATTCATTCACAGTGATTTTTGTCTTGGCTTTATAATTACAGCACCAATGGATAGCTGAGATCATCCCGATTTAAATGAGTCCAAACGCGACGCGAATCGGACTACGTTTATCGAAGAATTAATTATTGCTTGGCAATTAACCCGGGAAATGCGACAAAATGTTAACGTGTTAAAACTGCTCGAATTAGTCCAACGAATTCCGAGTCCCCCAATGCACTGCGACAGAAGCACGAGCTGTTTTACAGTGTCCTTTAATGCAGGGCCGTTTCTCGGGGCGCAGAAACGCCGGGGGAGTTTAATTATGTGATTAATTAAATGGACCGTCTTTTTCTGACTGCAACGGGCCGCTGGGAATCGCCGCGCCTTTCTCCGACGGTAACGCGACCGTCAGGAAATTCCGGTTAATTCCCCGACGCTTCGTTGTGCCTCTCAAATTGATTTTTTTCTCGCGGGAAACATTAGCAGATACGAGGGGCTCGTTATGCGAAAGAACTGCGAGAGGACACCGAAGAAAATCGACTTCCCGCCGGATGCAGACGGCGGCTCCGGAGGCTAACGAGCTTAATTGCTTCTCGCGCACCTGTCCGTGAGAATTTTCTGACGACAACGTCGATGGAGGTGGGGCAGAGTGTCGCGTGACGCATTCGCGAGCTTGTGTGCCGTCCGAGAAACGAATTATTCCTTTCGCGAGCAACTTTTCCCATGAATATTAATTCGCAGCCTCTCCCGCGAGATCTCGCATGGCGCGCGATAACGCCGAGCACCTGAAATTACCGTCCTTGTTACATGCGACTAATATGCGATCGTCGAAACGGTGGTTCGACACGGGGCCGTGTAATTTACGCGAGGGACGTTGTCCTTTCGAGAAAGAAGCTATCGCTGGAATTAACATTTTGCCACGGGGAACGAGGACAATGTTAATATTAATAATATTGATACAATAATAATGTTAATATTAATAATATTGATATAATAATAATATTAATATCAATAATATTGATATAGTAATAATATTAATATAAATAATATTGATACAATAATAATATTAATATGAATAATATTGATACAATAATAACATTAATATTAATAATATTGAAACAATAATAACATTAATTTTAATAATATTGATATAATAACAATATTAATATTAATAACATTGATATAATAGTAATAAAATTATAATAAGAATTATATTTAATTTCTGATATAATAATGTACAGATTATCCCGTCACCCACTCACAGAATTGATCAAAAGTCGAATTGTTTGTTTTCCTGATTTGAAAGTCTTGAGTTACCGTCGTTATACCGGATGTCCCAGGGTTCATTGCGAAATGGAGATCGTCAGATTCTACGGTAGAGAGTGTGAGTCGACAATGTCCAATAAAAGTTTCTCGCAAGGGCTTCTGTTTTCATGAGAAGTGGATGTTGAAAATTCGCCGAACGCATATGCATTTATACAAGCAGTAGAAAGAGTCATCCATGCACAGACGTGTGCCAGCTGATACGTATTCACTGGCACGCGTGCTTTTACCAATTCCCAAACTCGATTCGAGCGGAAACGAAGCTTCGCATGAACAAACGTGTCCTATATCTTCGACTGAAACAGATAATGAAACTGACGGGTTCGGTAATCCTTAGAAATCGTTCTCGCAAGGGAATAATGGCGTCGGGAATTATTCTGGGAAAATTGAAGGTTCGTATTCCTCCACGATTTTATATGAATTTATATAAGATTATATAAAAATAAAATTCTACTGCATTGTCGGTGAATTTTGTTTAATCATTTCTTGTGTACATATATCGCACAGTGCTGTATCTATTTCTTAATGGTTTTTAGAAGGGATTTGGAATCAGTAAAAATGGAAAATCAGTTTTACTTTAAATTCTAATTTAGAAAAAACGAATGACGTTCGTATCGAATATATCGCATTAAATATTCTCTATATATATTCTCTATATTTGTCGCGATTCTTACTGGTTGTTAAAGTGCAAAGGGGTTAAATGCAGTCCGGATTGCATCGCAGGCGAGATTGATAAGGCCTCGTGGAGGAAGTCTGTCTCGGTTCGAGCGGAAGACGCGAGACAGTGGTCGACGTACGGTCTGCGGTCTGACTCAAACCGTGCCTAATCTACTGCGCGCTTAGCCTGGCACGTAGCGGCACGCCTGCCGGCTCAGAAAGGGTTTAATTATGCGTCCCGTGGCTACGGTCAAGCTAATAAGGCCTCTGCAAAGCAACACGCAGCGTTTCCGGGAATTCTGCGGCCAGCGGGGATTCAATTAGGTCTCCGCGATCCAAGGACCAACCGGAGCGGAAATTGGATCGGGTCGCGCGGAAAGCTGGCTCGAGTGCGGGTCGCGAGCACGGGGAGAGAGAGAGAAGACAGAGAGAAAGAGAGAGAGAGAGAGAGGCGATTTTTAAAGAGGACCGTGCGTGTGGAACTTCGACGTCGCTCCGAATCCCAACAACGGAATTTACTTCTCGGTCAACGGGGATGAATTATTCAAGGAAACTGCCGTTCGAACGGCCACTGCAATCCCGCGTAACCCGTTAACCGAAAACGACGAGTTAACTCGCTCTCGAATCGAACTCGGTCTCTCCATTCACTCCTCCCGCCTTCTGTAAACTTCCTCCCGCTGTCTCTTTCAAATTCCTGCGAAAATTCCACGCGAAAGCACTCGCCGACCTGCTCGACGATCAGCTGGCAACGGAAATGTTCATTCGAACACAGGTGCTTCTAATCGAGAACATAGTGTTGCATCGATTTATGTTCTCCAATTTTTCCATTCCCTTGGTTTATGGAACACGGGCACGAGGTTTCATAATAGGGGTAGATTTTTGTACTTTACTACAGTAGAGTCTTGATTGAATTATATTAAATCCTCGATTTTTATTATCTAGATTTTTAGAAGCACTTCTATAAAACCACGAAGTCTTGTCCTATAATAATTGATCGGAAATAAAAAGAATTTAACTATGAATTTTCGACTATGAAATCGACCTTCCATGCTGCGTGCAGCATCGAGCCTGTAATTCCCTCTGCAGCATCGTTCCCTCGCCATCGGCGAAACAATAAAGCGGAAAAGCTTGGAAAATTGCGGGAGTAGGTGGAAGGAACGATTCGAGGTTCCATTAGCAGCTCGTTTGTCGCCTGGTCGACCGAAAGGTTTTACAAGTCGGTTGACTCTGGACAGAGACACAAAAGGAGAGAAAGACGCTGATTCGCCGAAACGCTTGTTACAACATGCAGGGACGCGAGCTAAGCGCCAGCATTAATTATACGATTGCTCTATCGACTGGCGATTGGACACGCTCGAGTGTCGGCAGAACACGGCGACAGTTGGCCGGTGGTCGACAATTAGGTTAAAAGGCAGAGAGCAGCCAAGACGTTTCGCGGACGTTGTCGCTAATAATTCTGTCGCATTTCCGTCTGGCCTGTTCACCAGAGCTTAATTAAGCTGATGGAAACCCAAGGACTTATCAGGATCGTCTCGCGTGTCGCGAGTGGAACGCGACATTTATTTCCGCGCCTGTTCCTCGCTCGATCGAACCCAGACATACGATTTCCGCTTCCTGACGCGACGCTTCCCGTCGAAGATGAAGCGCCGCGGATTGTTTAGCTCTCGCGCGGCGGCCGTCGGGTCCGGTTTGACCCAGAATACATATAACAAGTTCTATAAAATTGAGTGATATACAAGTAAGACAATAGTATGTTTCAATTTTATGTAAAAATAAATAAGATAAAAAGGGATAAATCAATAGCTTTGGTGGCTAAGAGTAGACCTGCAACGGCAAAGGGTTGAAGTAAGGGTTGCCATATAATAAATATCAATTTTCTGTCTGACATAGGAATTTATTAGTCGCAAAAGCGTTGATTAAAAGTTAGAATCGACGGTCCTCCGAGCGTATTGTTCGAGAAACAACGCGACAGATTGCTCCGCGAGCGGCAATATTTGGGAAAACAGTCGAAGGATTTCCGACCCGCAGATAAAAGATGAATTCGCTGTCATCTGCGCGAAATGTATAGGGGCTTTTTATCTGTGCTTTTAGATATTTTACGGCGTTCCTGTATCGGCGCTGGGTTTGCGGGCGAGCAGCCATCCTGGCTGTCGTTTGGCGTGAATCAGTGGCACGGAAAACGGAAACCGGAAGCCGGATGCGTCGATCGTTCGAGCAGCTCCGCCGCGAACGGTTAAAGAACCATCTTGGAGGCAGCGCGACGGATGCTCGCGGGCTCCATGAAAGTTGGATTTCTGCTCGATGCAATTTTTATCGTTGCACGGTAGAACGTGACGCCGCTAACAAGCAGATCGAGCGGGATAAACAACGCGCGTAGCGCGCTGAGAAATAATAATTTGATCCGGCCGGTATTCCGAGCGCGGGGAAACTTGATTTCCACGGTGGAAACGAAGAAAGTCCCCGGCTTCTGAGAGGAAAAAAATGGCGCCTTGATTGGGTTTCTGGAGGAGCAGTCACCCACGCCGTATTACCGGGAATTGGATTTCTGTCCCGGGGGCAACGCCGAGACGATCGACGCACCGCCGACGATTCTCTGACCGTCGCAGCGTCGCAGGTCGCCGTTGCCGTATCGCCGGAAGATTTACTGGCCGACGGCCCGGTAATCCTTGAGCCGCGAAAATAAAGCGACGATTTATCGTCGGCGAGGCGCGGACTGAGCTGCTTCTCAGACCAAACACGGGAAATCATTCCCAACGATCCAGACGGCCGTTTCGTGGCGCGCGTTTATCGCGTCGCTCTCGCGTTATTGCCGGTTTATGTCGGCGATCGCGCCTTCGCGCGATAGATCAGCCCCCAGTCTTTGTTCCCGCGGATCTATTCGGGCTACGATCGCTGTTCGTCAATCCTGACAATGTCCCACGGACATTGAGCCGCCGTCTGCAGCTGATAATGGGAACAAAGCGCGTCTCGTCGACGACTACGACGCGGAAAAAGGGAATAACGAAACGCTAATGGCCCCATTCGTTCCTAACGGTGGCCTGGAAACCCGCATGTTCGGCCCGAAAGTCGATTTTTCAAGTTCGATGTATGGGAACCGTGCTTTTTTTATGTAAACGGACCATTTGACGCTGTCGAGTTCAGAGTATACTGCTCGAACAAATTACCGCATGGTGAGAATTGGCCAACTTTGACCGACGATAACTCCGAGATAAATCATGGCAGGAGGATGATTTTTTTTTAAATTAAAGCTTGAAATCTCTACTTTAATATACTGTTTTTCGATTATAGGTTTAATGCACTGTTAATACTGTAATCTTTTAAGTACGAGGCCGTGTTCGTCGTACTAAAAATTCCCAAGTTTGATGAAATAATCAGACATTGCAAAATTTTTTATCCGAATAATTTCAATTAAAAAATTTACCATTGCCCTGTATACATACTAATAACATTAAACATTTATATTCCTTTAATTTAATTTATTTATTATAGAAGCAGAATTGCCATTTTTGCAGTACAGAAAATTATCTGCTACATGTTATACACACGTTAATATTATTAATTAAATATACTGTACTGAAAAATGTCGATATATGTGTCTTTCTGGCCACCAAAAACCGCGTTTTAGGTCACCGTAGTGCAGCACCGAAATCCCAAAGACTGTAAACAGCAGCCACCGGGTTAAACGCTTGATCCCGGGGCATCGATCCGCCGTATTTTTATTAATTCCATGATGAATTGGAAAACAAAAGTTCATCCGTTATCGCGGAAAGCGAAACCCGTCGACGCGGCAGTCAATTTGTCGAAGTAATCGAGAAATTCGCTCCGGTGTGGCAGCTCTCTTCTAAATGATTGGTTATCCAGGGCGAAGTCGGTCTCGCGCGCTCGTGGTTCGCGAACTCGCGCGTGCAACCTGCGAGTTCCCTTTTTTCTTGCTCTGCCACGGATCCATCATCCGTGGAACGCGTTGCCCTCCGACCTTTCGCTGGAACAGGCCCGTGGTAACGGCGTCTGCGGCGAGCCAACCATGCTATGGGAGAGAGCTGTACAATATTTCTTAACACCGTTGCTTTCGGCTCGAACGAGCACCGACGAGATTTCCCCTCTTTCACGGCCCGTTGACACGCTAAACTGTACGAGATTGTTGTTCACCTGAGTCTTTTACAACATTTTCTATTCCCCCATTCTAAATCTCGAGCACCATTTTACGGAACTTTATGGAGCATGTAGTCTTTAATACAACGTCTGAATTCATTTAATTTTGACATTAATTTTTACATTTTTACTATAATGTACAAGTAAATTAAGACATTTATTCAACTTTTCACCAGGAAAGAGTTTTTATAATTTTAATAATTTTATACTTAAAAATATGGAAATGGCTATTTTGATAGGTAGGGTAGGTTCAGTGTTAACCACCCTTAACTTTTAGCCTGACTAAATATTTGTTTCACACATGTCGACAAAGTTAGTGCACAAATATATTTATACATCAGTCAATCTTTTAACTTGTTCCCATCTCGTTGTTAATGGAATTTTATCGACTACTTGCTGTTGATTTTAATCCCGTTGATGCACAAATATTTCCAACGAATAATCCAGTACTGTAAATCAATTTTTAAACTTGTTTTCGCGTCGTTGTTAATGGAATTTTATTATTGAGTACTTGCCGCTGGATTTGGCCACTTAAAACACAAGTATTTTCATCGATACGGGCTGTTCTAGTACTGTGAATCATTTTTAAAGCCCTTTTTCACGTATTTGTTAGCGGAATTTTATCGAGTACTTGAAGTTAGCTTCAACCCTTTAGCGCGCGAATATGGTTATCTATACACGGCACTGCAGAACTGTAGATCAATATTTAAACTTGTTTTCGCTCGATCGTCGAGAGAGAATTAACGACGTATGCATCGATCGAAAGAGAGTTAACATTCTCGAAAGAGCATTAAACATCTATATAAACATTTACCCCTGTTAGGGGGTGAGTCTTCTGACTTACGCTACAAGTTATTTTCAGATTTCAGATTTTTAGACGGAAATTTCAGATTTTCAGACGTAAATTTCACATGTAAATTTCAAACGCAAATTTCAGAGATCTTAGAGACGTCTAGTTTAGGTCGTGAGACATTCAGACCTAAAATGGACGTAAAATGGACGACTTTACGACGCCATATGCTATCTAGATAGGCGAGAAATAATTCATTTAATTCTAACTACAACCTTATCACGTTATTTTATAAATATTGTTTCCCGTTTTCGACTAAAAGACACTGCCTCACATTAATATCTACCTTACGAAACAATCGAACAAATTGGCATAATAAAAATGACAAAAAATGAATTCAGCTCTGTCATCCTGATAAAGCAACTCGCATTAGTCACTTCTAGAGCTCGGTAAGCTCCACAGTCGCGTTATGCACGCGAATGCGTAGGTATTAATAGAAGAGTACGTTATGTTAATTCCTGTCGCGATTATGGTCGTTGAGGGGTTAACGAATATACAGGGGATTTGTGAACGGCTTCGTCCGGAAAGTAACGAGATGCAAAGCGTTCAACGGGCCGATCAGGTTCAGGATCGCGTAAATCGCGTCGGGTCGGGTTTATTCGCGGCGAATCGATAGCTCTTATTCGTCCGGCCGCGGGAAATCTCGAAAAATAGCCTGCCGGTTGCTCTCTCGGTCGTCGTTACGCCCGATGATAGTGTTTACTCGGGAGGAACCGTCTTTGTTTAAGCGTGCCCGGGAAATGGAGCGTCGCGCAAGGAAACGACGCTTATGTCCTTCCTCGGCTAAGAATAGTTGGTCGATCGGATCGACGGAACCTCTTCGAGGGAGAGCCGCTCGGAAAATATTAGAAACTCTTTCGATCCTTTCCTCGGCGAGCCGAAGAGATCCGTAAGTCGTGCCCTGCCGTCTATCTCCCCCTTTCAGGTAGGATCAAGGTCCTCGCCAGGATTCGACAAACTACTCCAACTGTCGAGCATCGTTTTCCAGAATTTCATATGCCGGACTGATCCTTCTTCCCGGCTTCCCGCGAATCTTTGCCTCGATATTGAAACATCTCCGAAGACTCATATTATCTCGAGCAGGTAAAATTGAATTTCGCGGTGCTCTGATTATGATGGAGAATGTCTGTCGGAGTTGGCAATTATCCGAAGTTGATTGTTTCAATGTTTATCTAAGATAGTTGTACGAATGGATTCCTTCTAGTCGAATATTTTGTTCGAATAATTCGTCTTTAATTATTCCTTATAAATAGATTCAATTTTATACACAATTATATTTAATTCTTTATAGATAGATTGTATACTTTTTTGAATTATTCGAATAAAGAATTCTTCGAATAAGGAATTATTTATATATATTTAGAAATATATTTTTTATCTACAAAGAATATTAAATATATTTATATATAAAATTAAATCAATTCACGAAGAATAAATTGAGAAGAATTATTCGAAAAAGAATTGTTGTCTCCGTCATCCGAACAGAATGTCGCCCAACTCTGACATCAGTACGACGTCATAAAAAAGCAAACGTTATCACGTAATTAAGTAACCATTATATCAGAATTAGCCGCACTTGATCGATTAAGTAAAAATGCCGCCGTCCGTCACAGTGGCTTGAAATTCAGATTTTATTCCCGGAAGCAGGAATTCAAATTCTCCATTTAAAAATCCCCTTATTATGCATGCAGTAATACACTTTATCGCCTCGAATGTACAGTATGAAATACGTGTAATAAAAGCAGAACGGAGCTCCGCGGCGAATAAAACGTGCCGCCATTTCGTCGACACGTGTCGCGCGAGTCTCTAAAATTTCCGAGCGAAACCGGAGTAGTTTTTTACGGAGAAAACAGGTAGAACGGAACAGAGGAAGACGTTGAAAGCCGCGGCGTCGTTGAAAAGCGTGCAGTAACGGAGCCAGTGTTCTGCCAGGTGTTTATAATTAACATTTCCTATAACAGCCATAATTAACATTTCCATGAGCGCCTCGGAAACCTAAAAAATGTCATAAAAGCTATTTTATTCGATCGAATTAAAATTGCTACCTCTTTCAAATATCAACAAAATGAGGAAATTATAATATTGATTAGCGTAAACTATAATTTTTAGAAATTAGATTTCTGAAATTAAGTTTTTAAAATTAAATCTTTGAAATTGAATTTTTGAAATTAAATTTCTGAAAAATTCTGGTCATCGAGCTAGTTAATTTAAAACGAGGAGATCTCCCCATTCGGCTGGCCAAGCGCTTCGTATTTATCAAATAAGACGTGCGAAATTGATTAAAAAATAATAAGAAAAATAAAAGAATAGAAACAAGAAATAAGAGAATAGAAAGACTCCGCTAGCCGAGATTTTCCGGCACGCGTGTTATCCCGAGCGTGCGGCGAACGAAGGCCAGTAAAAATCCAAGGGGGACGCAGCTTTATCGGCGCGGGTCAGACAAATAATCTGGAATCGCGGAGCTCCGATAGCGTCACCGGAGGGAAACTTTCGTATCCGACCGGTACAAATGGAATCGTTAGGACCCGATTCCGGCCAAAGGACGACGTAATCCGATTACGCGGCGCCACGAGCGACCGAGCCGGCTCCCGATAAATTCGTGTTTCGCGAGTATTGACACATTGTCCGTTCGACGCAGGAAACCCGGGAAAACCCGGGGAAACGCCTCCGACACGCGATTTTCTTCGGTGACACGCGGCTCGCCCCTTTTTTCCTCGGCCTCAATAACGTCGTCCAACGCTGCGACGCGGCGATCCCTGCTCGCAGCTTCATTTCCACGGCTGGTCACGTTGTTCGGTGAATCGGCCGTCGCGAACCATTAATTTCCAGTTTAATTGCACCGTGTTACACCTCGGACAGCGGCGCTGCGTGATCGGCGAACGCCTAGTGGAAATCGAATCACTAGAATCGAAGTATCGCGCATTGTTGAAGCCTAATTTCTAATGGTCGTCGTATGTCCTGTTGGGATTATGTACTATCTGGAATCGTACTATCAGTTGTACTATATAGTACTGATTCTCTGTTATTGCAGCATCGAGATTTTTCTCTGACTTAATATATGCGCATAGAGTTTTAAATGGAGCAACCCCATGACCTGCTATTTTATCGAGCTTTAAATGTGTCCTCGGTGGCTCTTAGACACTGCGGAATATTCTTAGAGTGGTTTCGCAGGACAGTTCGTGGCAGATTTAATGCTTTAAATCGTATGCTCGTCGATTTTAATAATGTGGAAGATTTCTTTGATTTCTCAATTTTATTTTTCCACGTTTTAAACCTTGTTAGGTATTAATCCTTTGCGATCGAAGCCACTTTAACTCTAAAGATGGCTTTTCTGATCTAAACTATTTCATTTTGTATGACTTAGTGCAGTTTATGCATATTATCGAGTCTTGTAAATTATACAGTAGTTATCCTTATGAATTGTTGCTATAAATTTTTCCATAATATTCCATATATATGGAATTAGACTTGAAATGGCTTCAAGGGTTAATAAATAATAATAATCAGAATAGAGTCATTTAATTAACGGATATTCTGCTAGCCAGAAAAATTATCCAGCAATTGTTCGCCGCAAGTTATTTGCGACTCCGATATTTCCGCCGGCGATGCAATTATAATGATCCCTTTCTGCACAGCGTCGGCCGCAGGGGCTGGCCCGTGAATCGCGGCACAAGTGAGGCGAGACAAATTCTATTAACCCTTTTGTACTATAATTACTTTGCCAGTTTGTTCTCAGCGAACTCCGATCTAATTTTTCTTGTCTGAGCGGCCAGCAGCTGCGGCGTCTCTCTAAGCGATCCATCGCGGCAGGAGCGACTGCGCCATTAAATAAATACTCGGACGATTTCGCTGCGAAGCTCTGGCTCCGGGATCGGTTTCGGGGAAGTCTTCGAACTAATTTGCCACGGTCGCAAAGCTTTCCACGGGCTCACCGCGGGCTGGAAGAAGAGCTCGGGTCTTCGACGGGCCGGCGAAAGCAGAGTTCGTAATCGAATGAATCGACCTCCCGAAAATCGCGTTAGCCGCGGTCGAAGCGCGCGGAGACCCGGGGACAAAAGAAACCCGTGGAAACCCGTGGAAACTCGCGGAGAGAGACCCGTTTCGCCCGGGAAATGGGAAAACTTCGAGCTCGAGTTAAGCAACGGTCTCCCCTCGTCGCAGAGACAGCGCCGCGGTTACGGGATTCTCGAGATGTCTGCTTATCGACGTTCCTCGTCGTGCGCACCTTTCGAAATTCGACTCTTTGTCGGCACATTCGCGTACCAAGCAAAGCAAAACTCAGACCCCGCGAAGCTGCTAACGAACTACGTCCGCATAATTTCAAGGGAATGTTTCTTGCGCGCCGAAGTTCCACCGCGAGGCGACGCTGATTTACATCGACAGACTTCGCTAATGATCAGTCGCGGCCCGACAGGAATCCGATTTGCAGCTTACAAGAGACAATGATTGTGATTACTGATGGCAACTCGGGGAAATGCTGTTGCGGGCGAATGTATGCGACAGACTCGGCCAACATTTTACTCGGATGACGGAGAAAGATAACGAGTTACGAGCGATATTTTATTCGACGCTGTTGAATTGATGTTCGATGGAATAAAAATTGATTCGGGTGAAAATTTGTAGCCATAACTTTTTTATTCGAGGAAGAATTCGGTCGAATAAGAATTTATTCGTTCAGGAAGTCATATGGAGGATTATTGATTATTAAATTATTTATTTCTTCCATATTACTTTCTCGAATTATTCGAACTATTCGAATGGAAAATTATTCGAATATTTCGAGTTGATCGAATGGAAAATTATTCGAATAAATAGAATAGTTACCAAAAAGTGAAGAAAACAGTTGAAAAATTCGTTCCTGCCATTCCATCCAGTAGCAAAGCTTGCAAAAATATTTGTATGCATAGCCTAGCAATTTAACCCTTCCATTATTCGAATGAACCCCAAATCCTTTGATCCTATTTGAGCAAAAAAGTTATACCGTTTGGACCAGCTAGCTTTTGCGAGCTCTTTGAAAAGCGTGCAGCTGAAACGTGTCACAAAATGTAAGCGATAACGAGTACACTCGTCAATCTCCTTTCCCAATAATACTTTGTTCACAGTGTATACAGTTTAACCATAAAAATGGTTTGTATCTTTTTATTTGTTCGTTCTATTTCGTCGCGGCCTCTAAACATTCGAAACATTTTAAAATTTATTAAAATGCAGAACACCAAAGTTTATTAAAATACAGGAGATTAAAGTTTATAAAATTCAGAGCATGAAAATTTATCAAAACTCAGTATATTAAAATTTGTAACAATTTAAGAGATCAAAAAAATTCAGTAAAATTCAGTATACTAGAATTGATTAAAATTTAGAAGATTAAAATTTACTAAAATTTAGGAGATTAAAATTTACTAAAATTCAGTATACAAAAGTGTATTAAAATTCAAATTATTTTAATATTTTCTTAGTTTTCACGAGATATGTATCTCCAATTTTTCCATGACGACAGGTGTCTACGAGTGTATTTTGTTCGCCGAAAACCATCGAGCAGGTAGGGCGCTTTCTCGAACCTCGTCCCAGCATTCACGGTTTTATTTAGGTTGATCGATGGGTCTGGAACAATGTTTTGGACCCCCAAGGGGATGCTGGGATCGTGTCGGGCGTGTTTGAATAAATTCGCGAGAAAAGCGAGCGGAAGAATCGCGAGGCGAGACGGGCCGCTTTGAAATTCGGGATTGCTCGCGGCAGTAAATACGGCTCTTTGTATTCCCGTGCGCAGGGACATGGGGAAACGAAGTTTTACGGGACTCCGTGAACCCTCCCCTGTGTTCTTCATGCGTCATAGCGAGCTAACGCGGCCTCTCCCTCCGGAAAACGGTCCGCCAAACGGAGAGAAAAATGTCGGGCGTCGTTCCGCTCGATTCCCTCCGTCCTCGTCGCGGCGAGATCCGCGCCGGGTTGGCGCCGCGTAATTATCAATTAAGAGGCATCAGGACCGCTGCGAAAATGGAAATCGCGGTTTAATCTCGGCCCTCGGTTCTCGCCAAATCCGGTTGCCAATCGTGGTCCTCGCGGCCGGGCTCGGCTCGGCGCGCGAAGTTATTACAAGTCGGGGAGCCGGGTCTCGTCGTTCTATTACCGCATTTTCCAATTTAATTGTTTATCACGGGGTTCCCGGGGAAATGGAATCTTCTTCGCGCGCACCGAGCAACGGAGGAGGGGGATCCGCCTTTGTTCTACGAGGGTCCTTGGGAACGGCAAACACGGTTACACGCCGCGCGCAAATTTTCTTCGCGTTTCCGCTCGCTCGCCGGAGATTGCTATTTGCGAACGCGGGAATGTGGGTCGCACTCGCGGGACCTACGCCGAATATTTCTCGCCGAGAATTAAGATTTGTTTCCGGCGCAATAAAGGGAATCGAATTCTTAAAGTCGCCGCGCATCTGGCTCCGTCGGAGCCGGTTTTCAGGCTAATTGAAAGCGAATCGGTGTATCGAACGGCTGGTCGGCTGCAGTTCGATTCAATTTCGCGAGGCCGGCTGCGTCGATTAACGCGCTCGGACCGACTACGGTGCTGCGCTGCTGCGAAATATTATTTTAATCCGTGGCAAATGGAATGGAATGCGAGTCAAGGAGAGACGGAGCGGAAGAGACCGATGACAGAGGGTTTCTAAGTGGCCGCCCCTAATTTCTATGCTTCTCTATATGTTATAGAAAAGCAGAAAATAAAAGATAGATGCTTTCTCGTATTAGTCTCTCTTCATTTTTAGGGGGAGAAACATCCCTCGGAGTTTCTAGGATGAAATACGAGATAACTGGAAATTAACTAAAAGATTAATAATTTTCATCGAATTAAGAAGATAGGAGCTTTTATTTTTTTATATAATACAGCTGTATCATACTTCATAAATTATGCCGACGCCTTGAAATTAATGATAGAGCCGGTATAAGATATTATTTTTTAAAATGTTGCAATCATTCCGATAAAAATAATTTATGCAAATAGGACAATCATTTCGATATGGAGGGAGTGTAAAATATAAAAACGAGTGAGGTGGTTTGAAACTTATGGTTGTTGCATGTTTCATTTTCCAGTCCTTTATAACGTATCTGAAAACCAAAGGCCGCTGAGAACCGTTTCTTGTGTGTACAAGAGAGAAAGAGAAAAGAGAGAGAGAGAGAGAGAGAGAGAGAGAGAGAGAGAGAGAGAGAGCGTCTCCTTCGCCTTGCGAGCCTTTCAGGGAATAATCGAGCAAACGAGAAGCAATTGTGTTCGGCGCGTTTGCCGGTCCGGAACGGTTGTCGCCGATATGAATCGAGCCTAATTGAAAAGGGATCGGATCCGTTGTTTCGTAGGAATTCGGTTCAATTTCAATTTGCCGTGCTGGTGGCGTCAATTAACGCGGCACTGCGCTCGCTATTGCGCAACGTTGTTTCGAAGTAATGCTCCTGCAGGTATCGGGATCGCTCCATGGGTAATTGATCGTCAGGTGGCATTACATAAGCCGCGTTCCGGGAGCAAGCGAACGCAATTTACCGGCTAAGAATTCCCAGGTTCTCCTTCGATCCCCATCGTTTCCTGTTGAGAGCCACCCCCTGTGTTCCGCGCACCTTGAATTATACCATCGCCGCGGGCCTAGTCGCGGTTGAATATGCATTCGAATGGAATATGCATCGCGGTAGCGGCGCTGCTGAGGGAATAAATCAGTTGCGCCGGCCGGATTCGTGCGTGGCCGATTTCGCGCGCCCAACGGCTGCCACGAATTTTCGCCAAAAACAATTTATTTACGACCTCAATATGATCGCCGGCGTGCTTCATCGAGCGGACGATCAGCTAGAAATAGGTCCGTCTCGGAACCAGAGTTGCGCAAAATTTTATTCGGACCACGCATAAAAGATGATGACCGACAAATAAAATTTTATTTCCGCTATGGAATACATATATATATTATATGGAATCTAGATACAAATTTTTACCGTATACAATTTTATTCGATTGGAAATTCGTTCGAATTACGTTTCATTCGAATGAGAATTTATTCCCGGGAAATTCGTATGGAAATAAATTTATTCGATTGAAAATGATAGAGTACGAAGTGTTCTTTCATAGTTTATCAATTTAAGTTTTCCATGTTAGTTTCCAGAATATAGAATTTTTCGAATTATTTG
>CM052165.1:5992811-6091982 GCA_028455555.1 Augochlorella aurata
ACAATAATCTTGGATAAATATTTATGCGAAACAATCCGAATAATGCTGAACTCTGCTCGGAATATCGCAGCAAAGCTTCAACATTCGATGCGGGACTACGAGGGTTGTCGAGGAAGAGGGTGGATTTTTGTGCCGTGGTAGGTATACGGGAAAATGGAAAAGGAAATATAAAAGTAAAATAGAAAGGGAAATGTACGGAGTAATATACTGGAAAGTGTACGGTGAAATTCCATTGTGCGAATTTCCTGCTTTCAGGAAAATAAATATGTGATGCCTGACCATTGCGCGCTGTTTCTACTTGACGCACGGTGGTAGAATAATGTAAAGCATTGGGGAAAGGAATTTTTCGGTGAAGATTTCTCTCCGGACTGTACGTACGAAATATTCACGTCACACAAATTCGAATGAAATGCCCGATAATACGTGCCCGATCATCGCTATTTCAATTCTGAAAATAAAGACGTTTTAGTCTCTGAAAATAATTTCCCACGAGAATTACGTTCCGCGATTCTCCTGCGAGAAGTTTCTTCGTCAATTTGGAAAAACTTCTGCACAGAGTTTCGCGTGCTCCGCTCGCCCGCAATTATTTTCCCCGTCGAGATGCATTCGATAGTGACCTTTTCTACAATTCGTTCCTCTCGAACGAATATTCGACGGGTACTCGAGCCTCTAACAACTGCACCCTCGACGAAATACAGAGACGGTTTCCCGCAACTCGACAAACCTATGTAAAACCGCCTCGTCGGTTGATACAATCGGAACAAGAATCCCGCGGAAGACGGTGCTCCAAAATTGACAAAGTTTCCATCAGAAAGCCTCGTCTCTCGACGAACCCAACCGCGGACGTCAAAATCGGTCGGACGTAGATCAACGAATGCCACGAGCGTACCGAAATCGAACGACGGACGAAGGAGAATCGGAGGATAGCTCGATAAAATTCGATGTGAAGGTCTGCGTGTTCTACGAGGGCGTGAAACATCACCGAGAAACCAGTGCTGTGTGCCTCGTGAGATAGCGAGGATTCGACTCGAGATATCATGATCTTGTCGATTCGAGCGATGATTTGTTCGACTTACCCGTCGCATGACGCGCAGAGAAAACGACGAGGTCTTCATTTTGGTGGTAATCCTGGCAGTCTTGACGGTATGCGTGCGGATGTCGCCCTTGGCCTTGGTGGTCCCTCGACGAGACAGGAGTCGAACTGCGCGGCCGGTTTCGGCTGGAAGAAACCGGGGTGCCGATAGGAGGCTGTGGGAGGAGGAGGCTCGTCGGACGAGCAGTCAGGGGTGGCTCGGGGCCACAACTACAGGTGGTCGCGCGTTGTCTCCGGGTCTTCCCGCCGATGCTGGTTCCGGCGTGTTCGTCTCGCGCGGCGCACAAACCAACCCCCTGAGGAGACCTCACCTTCCGGCGATGGAAAAACAGCGGCAGGCCTAGGCGAGAGGAGCGACCGATCTCTCGAGGCGTACGCGCGCTCGGCCGTTCGCAGAGGAGCCGCTCGGCGAAGCGAGGAGACGAGAAGTGATCGCGAGAGAAGGAGCGTCGGTGTACACCGGACCTGCAGGATGTTCGCGGTAGGACGTTGACGCGGTTCTGGGCTGAGTAGCGTCTGTGACCGGCTGTCCCGACTGGCTGGTCTCCGAGCAGCCGAGGTGGAGCGAGAAACCACCCCGGCGCTTTCTCGCGCACGCTCGTCGCAACGCCATAGCAGCGCGTACCCCAGGACCGCGCCTACTTTACGGACGCCTAGACCAGGAGTGCCAAGGTCGCGCCACCAAGGCCACCAGAGAGAACGCCGGAGATCGGAGAGAACGCATCCTCCTCCTCCCCCTCTCGCCTTTCCGTTTTCACCATAGACCGATATCTCCGATTCCATGGGACGGATCTCTTCTACGAAGCAGGACTCGTTAAGAATATTGCGGGTCTCGTCCTTGCTGTCTTCTTCGCGCGCGCGCGCGCGCGCCCGCGTCTCTCGCGCTTTTAGACGTTTTTCTTTCGCGACCAGGCTATCGGAATACCGGAGGCCGAGGCCTTGGGATTTATTCCCGAGCTCCAATCGCGCGCAAACGTTAAGAGGATGAGTCCCCCGTCAACTTATGCTCCGACGCTTCTTTAAATATTTATCAGACGCTCGCCCCTCGTCCTGGAAACTTACCCGATGGTCCTTGAGCACTGGATTAAACACTCGGTCCCTTGTCACGACGCAGCCTCGCCTCGCTGCCGCTGCAGACTGTTTCCACCGGGAAACGCGCTTTGGGGCTTTCTTCGAGTCTCCTTGCGCCTTTAACCTTGCTGTGATGATATGTAGCATACTTGACTTGATACAGAGTCACTTCGACTTCAACTCACATTGATAGTCTAGTCTGACTATCAATGCGAGTATCTGTAATATTTACTTGAGATCGAATTGCCTCTGTATCAATAATGGTGAGTTATGAGAATTAATAAAATGAGAAATGTTAAAAATACAAGTGAAACAAATTGCTATAAATGACTATAAATTAACTCTATAAAAATTGAAATTAAAATTACCGTGACAATAAATTCGGTCAGCCAACAATACCCATATTGGTTAACAACAAGACTCCTTGTTTGCTATGATTCTATAGTCCGTTCAAATAAACCTGTGTAGCACTATACCGATTGATCCCGGGAGGCCAATGACTCTAACCCCCAGCCCACCTACCGATTTTAAGGTAACATTATGATCCTTATTATGTTGCTCGGCCGGGGGTAATTGCCCGCGACGCAGCGCTGTCAACTCCGTGGCAAAAACGATTCACGGCGTGACGCTCCGTTGAGTAAATCACCTGTCCCGAGACTCCTCGGAACGGTTCTTTAATTAAGAAAGATAAAAAGTAATGGGAAAGGGAAAGTAACGAGCGTGCGGGCGCAATAAACAACCGGTGAGACTGGGAGAGCGTTAAAGCGGCTAATTAACACGCTGCACTCGGCCGACAACCGTAAAGAGAGAATTATGAAGGTGGTCCGAGGTCGGCCGAGTGGAAAAGCGAAATACACGCCGCATCCTGCGACGCGATTCCCATGAAATATTCATTTACTCGGAGCTGCTGCCGGCCACGTACGTCCCTTACCATTTTCTCGGGGGCGGTTTCGTGATACGCCACCGTTCTATTAACGCGGAGACTCGGAGGAATCGTTTAGAACGGCCGACGATTAGTTGCTTCGATCGTAGACGCTTTATGCAAATCTATCTCTCATTTTTATTATTCATGCGCCGAGTTCCAACGCATCGAAGTAATATGACACCGTCGTACACACACCTGTTATGTCTGTCTGATATACATCGACATGAAATTTGCTGTCCTCAACACTTTTATGCTCTGATGCGAGCCATTTTGAATTTTTTACTAGTGTCATTTGTTTAATGCTTCAAATGCCGCGATGACAAATTAAAAAATTTCACGAAATTATAGTAATATTTTTAATCGAATTGAAATTGGGGAGTGTAGTTGTATGGTATGATTTGCTAAAAATTATCGATGGTTGTCTTTTGTGAAATTAATTTATATTAAATATTAAACCAAATAATTTTTAAATATTTATTTTCCTACTTACCATACATTTTCATTATACGTTATTATGTATTGTATCTATGTACACCATATTATGCAGTCACTACATAAACATGCCACCGATGTTAATGCATTTCTAATGAAATCATCCTGTCTCGAGATTCTCAAACCCCATTAACAGAATCCTATTATTAGCAAATTATTATTCCACTGGGATCGACTTCTCCGGTGATCCACAGTTCTCTACCTAGATCGATCCGCCATCTATAATTTTACCACTAGTCTCTCCCTTTTCTTCTTTTCTTTTTTGTAACACCGTAACACATCGTACCAATTACATGCGCCCCAAGGGCCCCGTTCCGTTTCTTCCTAGTAAATAAATAGATACGATGGTGTACCATAACTTCAAATCTTGTTTTCCGAAACTAATTGGACGTCTAGGAAGGCTCCGTTCCAAGAATATCTGATCGAGACCGACGCTTCATTGAAACCGTCCGTAGGAAAGCTTCTTGTTCGCCTCCGGCTCGTAAAATTTCCGCCGCCGCGCAAAGTGGCAATTTAAGGGAACGAACGAGTATTTATTATAATCCGACAGCGCGTCGAGTGAAATCGATTTCCGGTTCCGGCGCGGTGCGTCGTTATTTTCCCTCGTTTTCCCCCGGGGTCCGTTCTCGAAGGAGGAGAGCGCCTCCGATTATTATTCCGCCCACGATCCTCGGTACGCATCTGTCCAAGACGGATCTCGGCTTTCCCGCCCTCGCGTGCCGTTATTATCGTTGACGTCATCGGTTCCATGGTGCACCCGATGCACCATGGTCGGCCAATCCCGTCCGTGACGGCGGTGCGAAACCCGTGGCGCATCGACCGCAGAGTTTTTCCGTTTCCTACGCGGCGTTCTAATGGAAAAACCGGCGATTAACATCGTTCATCGTGTCGACCCTCGATATATCGACTCCTCGTTCGCTTCCGGGATGTTCGGGGAGGCACGCGGGGCACGTGGAGGGAATATAAAGTAATGTGGGTAGGTCTCTCCTTTACTATCGTTAAAGATTTATTTCATAATATTACACCAACAACTATTATCGAATTTTTATGTAATAATAATAATTAATAGACAATGATAATCAATAATTATCAATAATAATCGACGATAATCAATAGTAATCGATAATAATCAATAATAATCGATAATAATTAATAGTAACTAATAATAATTAATCAATAATGATAATAATAAAGACAATAATAATCTTCCTTTTACTGCGTGAAAAATACGAACGAACGCTTACATACATACACGAATTAATTGCAATGTCTTACAATTAATGTAATAATAGCCTAAAGACGCGGCGCGCGTTAGAAAATATGTCGACATTGTTCGCCATATATATGTGTATGTATATATATATATATATATATATAATTTTTCTCTTTCATCTCCGTCGATCGCTTTTCGGTCTACATCGTGGAATCGATCGTACGCGCGGTCTCCTCGCCTAAGCCCCACGATCGATGAATCGCATCCCCTTGTCGCTTCGTTCATTTATAAATCCTCGGCCTCGTGAGCCCCTCTCTTTCTCTCCCTCTCTCTCTCCCTTTCTCTCGGTTTCTCTCACAGGGCGAGCGTAATTATCTTTGTTATATTTTTTTTTTTTAATCGGCGCGCGCCTGTCGAAGAGCATCGTTTCTCCTCAGGCACCCACGCGATCGCGTGGATCGCGAGGGCGCTCGATCGCGCAGCGGACCTTCGTACACGCTTAATGCTACACACACGATAAATACACATCAACCTCCGATCGATCCTAACTCCCTTGCAAACTCTCTCTTTATCTCTCGCGCTCTCTCTCTCTCTTGCCTCGCATTCGTCGCCTCTCGCCTCTCATTCTCCTCTCGTTTACGCAAGAAAGACAAAAGGTACGTTTTGTTACAATAATAATCAGGAAACGAAGGTGCAAACCCGAGCCGCGTATCAGTCCGCAGACGACGAGACGCATTCCCGGGCTCAGTATTTATTTATTCATTTATCTATTTATTTATTCATTCATTTTATTTATTTATTTATTCATTTATTTATTTATTTATTTAATCATTTATTTATTCATTTATTTTATTTATATATATATTTATATATTCATTCATCCATTCGTTTATCTGTATATTTATGCGTTACGCGAATATATTATGGATATCATTGGATACACGGAAAAAAGAAGCTCGTTAAAATCGTTTTACGGAGCACACTGAAGAAGATCCCTTGTTTGTTCTCTCGTCGGTTAATAAACTGCAAATTTATTCGCAATGTTCTATGTTACACGGATGGTATAACGGCGATAACGGAACAATATATATAGCTTTCATTTATTTATTCGCTTTATTTTATATATCTATACTTTGCATTCTGTAAAATAGAATAATACGGCGACTGTTCAGCGAGCAGAGCGCGCGCGCCCCGTTCCACGCGAACCGAAACCACCGGCGATTCCCAAAAACGATCCCACGCAAATTCAATATTTCCAAATACTTTCCGGCGCCGTCCGCAAAGCAAATACTCAAAATTCCTCTTGCCAACCAATCGAAATCAAAGCTCTCCGTCAAACAATCGGACGGAATCGCTCGCGGTCGGTTCCTAAATATTCCCGGCTGGCCGCACAGTGCTCCGGCCGATCGGCAAACACGACGAATTCGCGCCGCGAATCGCGCTGCGAACGGAACGCGGCTCGTATGAATTTCCGGCGTGCAGTCCGACGACGCATATAATAAATCGATGCAGTTGCCCGCGAGGATGCGGCTCCGCGGACCGTTCCGTCGACTCTCGAGCGTTTCGCGCGAGCGGGAAGCCGCGAGTCTCGCCTCTCGGGCGCCGCGATCGGAGCACTGCGGAGACTCGGGGGCGCGTCCGGCGATTCGCGCGATCTCCGGAAGCGTGTGGAACGCGGCCCGCGCCGCTTCGCTCGCGTTAATACCCAGACAATGTAGTGACAAAATAGAAGACAAGTAAGTACAACAACTATTGTAGCTTAGATGAGAATCTGTTGTTGCCGGGCCTCAGACGCGGAGCGACTCCTCCCACGAACCGTAGTCTCCCTCTGGCGCGTGTCGCTTCGGGAACTTCCGGTCGTCGTCGAGAAAGCCTCGACGGTAAATTCTTTTATTTTTTGGCAGTGAACGTCTTGCTTCGGCCGAGCGATCCGCGGCCACTACCGCGACCCTCGACCCCTCGCCTTGCCCCCAGGTGGGGCCGGCACCCACCGTTGTCTTGAGAGGGCGCACCCGCGTCATCGAGCACGTTGCCACGTCCGGCGAATGATTCTCACGGCGGACGAGCTCAGGAACGTGTCTGACGCGTTCTCTCGGTTTGTCTGAGGCCACGGCAACTGAGGTATTTTGTGAACGAACGCACGCCGTGTCGCGCTCTCCTCTCTCATGCTCTCTCCTGCGAACAACGGCGCTCTCTCTCTCTCTCTCTCCATCTCCATTTCTCTCTCTCTCTCTTCCTCTCTTTCTCTCTCTGCTTACAAACGGAGCGCAGGCTCGTTTCGTCACTCCCGTTTTCCCTTAATACGATTAAACGCTCTTTGTTTACTTCCTCATTTTTCCAATCCTTTCATCCCACTTTCTCTCGCTCTCTCGCTCTCTCTCTCTCTCTCTCACTTTCGCGTTTCATTTTTCGCTAAATTACTTTGTTTTTTTCCCCTCCCTCCTTTCTCACACTCTCGTTTTACTCTTTTTTACTTTTTTTTGATATCTTAACTACCGGAATCATTTAATCGACGACATGTTTTTTTTTCTTTTATGTATTTGTATTCGTTTTGTACTTGTACTGTTCAGCAAGGCAGCGTGTTGCACTTTGTTTACAATTACAATTATAGTCGGGCCGTGATTGTCCACGAAAGATTCCACAACGTCGCGAATGGTTCTTTCATGTGTTTTTTGCATCCTCCGCGCGGATTCTTCCTTTCTTTCTCTCTTTCACACCCTTTCTCTCTCTCTCTTTCTCTCTCTCGCTATCTCTCTCTCTTTCTCTCTCTCGCTATCTCTCTCTCTTTTTCTTTCTTTCTTTCTCTTGCTCTCTTTGATTCTCGACGCGATGCACATACTCGATGATCGCGAACGATTGGAGCCGGACGAGCGATCGGAAAGCGAGCACGTGACAAGGAATCGAGTGCGGCTGCGGTGAAAACGCGGCCGGATCGTTTTCGCACAGCGTCGTGCTAAGAACCGTAGCAATCCGCGTGGAGCACACGTCAAAGGATAATTTGTGGAAAATTGCGTTCGGAGAGCCCTCGGCGAAATGAGAAGTCGAACTCGATGAAAAAACGATCGATGTAAACCGTGCGTAGCTCTGATTGGACGCTTGCAACACGTGGATCCTTCTGCTTGCCCGACGACCCGGTGTCTATATTCTCCTAACAATTTGTGCTTCGTTACTGGTTGAAACGACCGCGCGGCGCTCGCGGTACGGATGATCTCTCGATCGGGAAAAACGCGCGGGATCCGCGCCCGCGACGGCGAATGTTCCGTAACGCGCGACCGAGCGGACCTCAAAAGAACACACGCACACACGGACGCACACGCACACCGAGCCGAGGAAAACGTAGAGCGGCGGTCTCGCTTGCGATGCGTGGGCGTGATCGCGAACAGGTGTGCCGTTCAAAGGTCTCCGCTTCACGTGGAGCACGAGACACGTGCACACGTGTCGGCGAACGTAACCGCGCCTCGGTCCATGTGATTTTTCGCTGACACGTGGCTCCGACTCCGCGACGCGTTCCTCGCGAGCGTAAAGAGTTTCGCTCTCGGAAGGCCAGATAGAAATTCCGGATTCGTTTCGGTCGCCGATGCGGGGAATTTCGAGACGTGCCAAAGGTCGGTGATAAAGCATTCACGGCGATTCGAGTGCTCTTGAAAGTGTCGCGGATAGAAAGCGAGTACGCGCGATCGCGGCGCTGATAAGAAATTTGGATGCGGTAATCTCGCGATAACAGCTGATCGATCAGTCTTCGAAATCGATAGGGAATAGATAATTGTAGCGCGGCTCTCGAGTGTTCGCGCACGCATCGCGATCGATCGCGACTCCGAGATTAAATGAAGAGAAGAAGAAAGACAAACGAAAGACTGTGATCGTGATCAAATTAATTAAAATAATAATTCTAGTCACTAATAATTATTATTACAATAATTATAAGAGTAATAATAATAATAGCAATAATATGATTATAATAGCAATAATTGTGATAATGATAATAATAATAATATTATTATTAATGATAATAAAATAATAATAATAAATTTAATAATAATAATAATAATAAATTTAGTAATAATAATAAGTATCCAGTAAGTTCTCCTCAACGCGTTTAAACAATCACTCTCTTAAATCGCAGTAACAAATTGACAAAAAGATTAACATAAAAATAAAACCAAGGAGAATCCTTACAAAATAGGCCTACATATATATAATATTTATATATATATGTATACATATATATATATATATATATATATATAATATTTTATGCGTGTTATGCATGTATATACGTACATATCTGTATATATATATTTATGTACATAAAAAGTTAACATAACGTGCCATCGACTCCTCGCCAAATATCGTACACACTCTTTCTCTCTCGTCTATCCGTCCTCCCTTCGATCTATCGATCTCATCTCCCTCGCCCAGCCGTAAAACCGGATCGAACAATCCCCGATGGCCGATCGATATGACAACAAACATCACCGACGTGTATAATATAATTAACGTTGAACAGGCAGAAGACTCGACAGTACAGACGAAAATTCGTACACAATAATACACGGAGAGCAGAACAACGGAAAAATCGATGTTCCCCGCACGCGCGCCGTTGCCTGTGTGCGTGCGTGCGTGCGTCGACACGCAGGATACGCACATCCTTATGGAAAGTACACACTCACAGACGATATGTAGAATCGAAATGAAACGATGATATTCGCGTGTCGCGCGCTGCACACCGAACGGAGGCGTCCGAGCGCGACGCTTCTCGCAACCTCCCGCGGACACTCTTTCCGTAAAATCTCTCTCTCTCTCTCCCTCTCTCTTCCTTTACATCTCCACTCGACAACATTCTCGATATGTTCCTAATCCTACTGCGCGAACAATCATCGCCGTTTCTCGCAGCTGAACGCAGCAGCTCGATCTCTCCCGCCTCCGTTCCTCTCGTTCGCGATCATTCCCCGCGGCGTTTGCTCGCCGAGCGATCGACGATCGGCGATCACCGACCCGCAGTTTTCTCTCGTGATTACTTCCATTCAGGGACGGCTGATACTGTGCGGAGGAATTTTTGTCGATGAACAAACTCTCGGAAAAAGACTGGCAAGAAGCGAGTCGATGGATCGCCGGTAATCGTTGCTCGAACGCTGTGTACTCGCACTAGGTACTAGTACTCGCTGTCGCGCAAATTCATACTGGAAGAACGGCGACTTCCTTTCTCTCTCTCTCTCTCTCTCTATCTTTCTCGCTTGCTTGCTCGCTTTCTCACTGCTCTCTTCTCCATTCTCCCGGTTCTTTTTACAATTTTCCTGTTTACTTTGCTTTCGGACAGAAATGTGATAAAAAGACGCACGCTACGCGTTACATAGTGTTGACAATGATGAGCGGAGAGGTGATCGACCTGTTTTCTATCGTTTGTTTTAATCCTAGCTTCTCTTGTAAATGCGGTGCTCCGCTTAAAAATGACGCGGATTCATCTCATCTCCTTATGAACTACCGTTACGGTTAATTATCGATAAGACAGTTTAAGTGATATCATCCCTTTCTTATTTTCCTTCCCCTTGCTTCTTTAATGCGCGTTGCCCGCCTTTAGCTGATTCTCGTGGTACATATGTTTTTCCTCGTTTGTTTGCTCGCTTGCTTGCTTGCTTTCTCTCGCGTGCTTTTGCAAATTTTCCCCTTCCGATAAATTTAAAAACTTTCGTAACAATTAATTTATACTTAAGGTTTTTCTGTTTTTTTTTTTCTTTTAATATTAATTATGGCACAATATAAATATTATATTTAAAGTCTTTTTGAAGACATAATAAAAATAAATCTAAGTAGTCTTTCTCCTATATGCTCGACAGTATTTTCATTTTTTTTTCGTTCGTTTCTTAGTTTTTCTATCTCAATTTTTTTCACGTTAATTACATCGCCGCCGTTCAGCGACAGCGTTTTTATTTTTCGAAGAATGCGTTCCTTTCTCCATTTCTCTTATTCTTTTTAACCCCTTCATTCTCTCTCTCCCTATCTCTCCCTCTTTCTCTCCCTCTCTCTCTCTCTCAATCTCTATTTCTTTCTTTCTCTTCGTAGTTCCACGTTTTCGAATCGCCCTTTTGGAAAACAATAAAGTAAAAAATGCGAAAGAATTTCGTTTCCCTTCCAAAACCGAAACCGAAGAGTGTTCGTCTCGAGAATAATAATATATCATCCGCGGCGCGTAATCGGGCTCCCGCGGTATCCAGCAGAACCGGTATCGATCCGATCGAGATTGCACGAGATCGTTGACGCAGTAAATGCAAAAATGGAACGGTTCCCCCTTAAAGTACGATAAAAAAGACTCTGTTTTCTCCATCAAATTTTTTCCTCCCCCGCGGATCTACCCGGCTGGATACCGACCGCGAGCCCGAGAAGCTCCCACAATTTCCCGATGCTCTTTGGTAAGACAATATCACATGATCAAGAACAAGTTTTAAAACCAATCGAATTAAAAAAAAAAAAGAAAAAAGTATAAGACACACAAACAATCTAATCAGTCGATGTCTCCCCGAGACCGTCGGGGATCGTTCTTTTAAAAACGAAACAAAAAAAAAGGAAGAAAAAGAGTTTGGAAACTAAAAAGTAAAAATTTGAAACCTTAATTTAAACCGCGTTTGCCGGCGTTTCCCTTCCTTTAAAATTATACAAAATCAGCCTTCTCGAAAAAAATGTAAATCGCGTTAGTTTTGTTTCTTTTCGTCACAGCGCCAGGAAATCATCATCGTTTTCTCGTTCGTGGCCCGAGCCGCCGCCCGGGCCAATCGCGTCCGATCAAAGCAAAGAGAAAAACACGAAGAGCACGAAGCATCGGTTGAACGTTTATAAATTGTGTCCGAACGGAAGAACTGGAAATGCTTGCTCGTCGACACACGGTCCTCGTCCCGAGAGGCCCGCCGGGCTCGTAATGACCGGGTCCGACGGGCTCCTCCCGCGGTGTCGCAGTTATGCGACTCGTGTTCGCTAGGGCTCGCGCGGCAGCAAAAACCGAACGGCGACTTGTTGCGTCGCGATCGTAAACGGAAATGAAGGAAGCCACGAGACGCGAGTCGCGCCGTTTCCCAATTAATTAGCGGAGCCGTAACCAACGTCCAGTCCAGCACGGATTTGCCCACTCCATACAATTCTAAAACGTCTATACCAAAATTCGCACACGACGACATAATCGTTCTCCTCTGTGGATTCGCACGTCAGAGGTACACGTTACCTTACATTATCGATATTTAATATTTACACGCACGTGATATTTAGAATGCAAATAAAAATAGATAGTTTAAAATATCTTCTCTCTCTCTCTCCCTCTCACTCTCGCATTCGCGCGCTCTCGCTCCCTCTCTCTCTCGCTCTCACTTTCGCTCCCTCTCTCTCTCTTTCTACCGACTTTCTCTCCCGTCTCTCCCCGTTTAGAGCTCCCTTTTTTGTTTCCTCCTTGTGATAGCATACGAGACAAAAATCCATGCATTAGAGTTCAGAAAAAAGTTCTTCGATAATATTTCGTACAATAATGTTCGCTTTAAATCCTAGAACGATTAGTAGCAATAGTAATAATGTTGGTAATATTCGTTTCTCGAAAGAAGATGCGACGCGCCGCCCTAACTACATTTTTTCCATTTTCTTCTGCCTCCCTTCCACCACTTTCTTGTTTCTTTTCATCTCTTTCTCGCGCTCTCTCTATCTCTCTCTTTCTCTCTTCCCGTGTAAATAGTAAAAGACCTAAAATTCCTTGTTTCGAAGACGTTGGCACATTGGAATAGATTCTGTGTCTGTGTGTGTATGTGCGCGCGCGCGTGTATGCGTGTCCCCGTCGACTCTCGCTCGTTTCTTTGCTCGCATTCGAACACCGTGCGCGACAGTGTTGCAAATGGGTCGAGTACCCTGAAGAGATATGTTTTATCATTGGTCGGGAACAACCTGGCGAAAAATCCCCCGTCGATCCCCGGGGCGACCGTCGACCGCGAAAAGCTCGCCGGGAAAGCTCGCTTTGGTCTCGCTTAAAACGACGAAAATAGAAGACAAGAAAAGGAAAACAAAAGAGAAATAATAGAAAACGAACGCGAAACAAATAAAATCTAATCGCAGCAACAGTCAAATCCACTTTGGTATCGTACCGATTTTCCTCGACTTTTTCCCGGGCAGTTTCCCGGCGGGATTTCCCATTTTCCCCGCAGTCTAATTGATTTCGGGATCGAGGGTCGTCCAGGATCGATCGTCGAGATCGCCGGCGTCCGAGCCAATTTTCTCGGCGTAAAGGAGACTCGTCTCGGCTTTCTCGTTACTTCTTCCTCCCCGTTCTCCTCCTCCTCCTCCTTCTCCCCGTCCTCCTCCTCCCCGTATCTCCGGCTGCTCCCCCTTTTTTTGTTACTTTTACAATTAACTTACACAACACCGAACATCGATCTAATTCCGTATACTTTTTTTCTGGTTTCTCCATATATCTCTAATATTCTCGTTCTAGTATACCCAACTGAAGGACATCACAGAATTTCCCGATATTCAATTAACCAATTAATTACTTTTCCCCCACGCGATTCTGCGCACACGCCGGCAATCATAATGTGGAACGTTTCTCTTCTACTGTTCGATACTCCTCTCTTCCTCTCTCTCGCTCTCTCTCTCTCTTCCTCTTTCTCTCTCTTTCGATACTTCCCCCGCTCCCAACCCCACCCCAGTTTCATTTTTGCAGCGCCGAATATATATCCATACTTTGATGCTCGTTCGCGTCAGTATATCACAGAATTATTAAAAGGTTTCCAAAATGACTAGTTTAATTTTCACTAACGAATTCTATCTTTAAGCCTTTCCCTTTGTCGAAAAGAAATTTTTTCGGAAAGCAAAGATGTCCACGCGCAAAGTGCCCACCCCTATCCCCTTTCTCCACATTATGCTTTGTCCGGCCGCGGAAAAACGTTTCCTCCCCGCTCTCTCTCATGCTCTCTCTTTCTCTGTCTCTCTCTCCTTCTCTCTCTTTCCATTTATCTCTACGAATGTATACGCAATATGTTAAAAACTCCCGCCATCGGAAGACACCTAAATCTAAAATCGTATAATTTCTCATTCACGGTATACCTCTCGTTCTCGCGAAGATATGTTTTTGGAAAACTCGTCCGGCCCCCTCCGCCGCCCCCGGATCGCCCACACCCCCTCGAAAACTCCGTGCCACCGACCTCGAGACCCGAGAAAATACGCGCACGACTGATCACGTCCCTTCGCCGCCCCGTCTCTAGCTCGTTAGCTCGTTAAATACTTTTCTCCGACCCCCTTTTTTTTCGCGACTACGGAACCTAAGAATTAGACGTAGACGTAATTTGTTTCACTCGTACTCCCCCACAAATAATTTGTACTTGATCGTTAGTTAATAATGGCGTTTGTTTCCTTTTTCCCTCTACCAATCTCTTCCCCGTTCTCTTTCTTTCTCTTTCTCTTTCTCTCTCTTTCCCCTTCTCTCGTGTGTGTAATGTGTGTACGCGTGTTGCAACTTCACAACCCCCTCGCGATAAAGTTTCTTTCTCCCACCACTGAGCTCTAAACCTGAATACGTTGCGCGATGAACAACTTTGTAGGGCCCGTCCCCCCGTTCCATCTTTCTTACTCGTGTTACCTTGTACGTTCGCTCAAGCATGGATGTGTCGAAGATTCGTAAGGGCGGGACAAGTCGGCGCATAATCGTTCCCCGTTTCGACGGCGATCGGAACGGGCGCCCCGCGCTTCTTTGGCCTGATCGAACGGAAACAATTGGAAATTTACCCCTTACTCGTAATATTGCACATTCGCCAATGAGACGCGTCAATTAACGCGCTCCCCGCCGTGCCGGCGCTCTCCGAGCGAATTTTAACCCGCCCCGAAACAATTGTCTTTGGACCTGTCCAAGTCGATCGATCTGCGTGTGCAAAGGAATTTTTCCGAAACGCTCTGAGACGATTGATCCAAGGAAATCGGTGCGGCAGGTAGCGCGTTAAAAATCCCCTTCCTCATTTCGCGCGCGTTCCGCTCGGTCCGAGTCCGATCCGAACGTGGAGACATCCATGGACTGCCGTTGTCCCACCCCCGCCGTGGTCTACCTAAATCGAGCTATGCTTCTCCGTAATCGTTTCTCTTTCGTCCCCCCCACACACGCTTCCCTCCCCGTTCTCGCTTCACCCCCACTTATAAAACCTGAACAAGAGAATATCATCGTTATCAATTATATCGTACGAATATAATATATATAATATTTATATATATATATTTACAGCTCAAAATATTATTTTTAAAGAGTTAAAAATATAGTCTGTGTAATTTGCGCGCACGACGGACCTGTACACGTGTAAGAGCCCCCATTTAACTTCTACTTGCACTTTTCTACGCGCCTCCTATACTCCGCCATCCTAATTCGCCGCCGTGTTTCGCCCCCGACGCTGTTACCCCGCGAGCTACCCTACTTTCTGGCCCGTGCCGCCGCTACGGACACACCCACGTCCTCCCCAACCCCCCCGGCAACCTCGTCCTCACCCTCATCCCGCACCCGGTTCCCGAAATTTGAGCACATGTTCGCATTGGTAATTGAATTTCACTTAGGCCTAAGCTTCTCCGATCTCCCACCGAGCTGGCAAGACCATCGACCTTAGATCGACCTTCCACGATTCCCGATCGCCGATCTATCCAGCGTCGATCGTCTTCCCAGCTCGGCGCGGCGCACCATCCCCTAACGTTCGGACTGTCTCGCGACAGCACTGCCAATCACATTTTCATCCCTCTCTCTCTCTCTCTCTTTCTCTCTCTCTCCCATCGCGAAACCCTTCCTCCTCTTAAACGGACCTTGTCGACGCTCGCGTCCTTGGGACAGAATTGACATGATTCGTGGGACCGGTCGGGGCACGATCGATCGGTTGACACCTTGGCAAGACTCGATCAATCTCCTTATCTCGAACGCTCCTCGCGATCGTCGCCCGGCGACCCAGTCCCGGAGCTTGTAGAAAACCTCGCTAAGCCAGTGGAATGTATTCACAGGCTCGTGTTTGAGCCCTCGATTCGCGACGGTGATTCTCGAGGCCGCGCTCCCATCCGTCTGGCGATCCACGGGATCGTTGCTCTCGGATGGGAACGCGGCTCGACGAGTCGCGTCTCAGTCGATTCTCTCGTGTTTCTTTGGATTGATCGCAGTCTTGACTCGAGGGGACCGCGGCGCGACGGACTCGACAGCGGGTTGGATCGCGGTTCTCGAAGAGGCGCGGGTTTTGGGGGTGTGGGGAGAGAGCCTACCGGGTTCCGAGACCGGCTGTTACCGCGTCGACGATCGACGAGATCGTGGCTCGCTTGGTAGTGGACGCGCGACGACGATCGTTGACGATGCGGATGCGGATGGCGACGGTGAGCAGCGAAGAACCGGATGGCGAAGACGACGGGCGGACGCCATGGGTGACGTGGACGTCGCGGACGACGGTTCCGAGAGCCCGGGACGGGGTCACTGTAAGACGGTTCCGAAATTTTCATTGCGGCTGCTGCTGCATCTGGGCCTTGAGCAGCTTCTTCAGCCTGCCCGAGTAGCCGCGGTGCTGTATGCTCTTGTGCGTCGTGAGCGAGTTCTTGGTGCTGTAGCTCCGGTTGCAGAACTCGCACACGTGCAGGGTGTCCGACTTCTTGTGCTTGTCCTGGAAATGACGCTTCAGGGAGTAGTAGCATGAGTAGTTGCGACGGCAGTACGGGCATTCCGGTGACTCGTTTATGCTGCCCGCCGTCGGCGTCGGCATCCGGTACATGGCAGAGGGAGGCGTCGACGGTGCTGGATGCATCCCGTTGCCCGTACCTGAAAACCGTCCGTCATTCGTCAGATTTCATTGCTTTAGAGAATCGGTACATCTCCGTTCGCGGGAACAGTCTCCTCGTTTTACGCTGCTATTTCTTTAGATTGCCGCGAGCAAGCTACCCTGCCAAGGTCTTTCGTTGAAATCCTTGAGAACCACGTCGAGATTCGACGCGATGGAACCTTTTTACGGGGTTGTTCAATTCGTTGACTATAACAGGGATACATTGGACATATTTGCAGCCAATTCTTTAAAATTTATACCCTGTCTTTGTAAACTGATTACCTAATTTATTCGTCCATTCTTTGAATTGGTATTTGCTGAAGTTAACCATTAGTTATAAAATTAAACAACAAATTCAGAGATTTATAATGGATTGAAAGTAGATTAAATTCGTACGATGAATCTATGTATAATGCTCTGATAACGTTGCAAAATTACGTTAAGTAATACTGTAAATTAAATAAATTCAAAAGAGTACAGTGGACGACTGAACAAAAATTTATTATTGTTCCATTATTGCAAAAATGGCTGTCTACCCGCGTATTTAATTCAATTAAGTTAAATTCGACGGGGATTTATCGACGGCTTCCCTTCGGCTACCTCGAGAGACTGTTCCCGCGCGAAGATGATAGATAGTTCGATATAGAAGGAGAAAAAGGGGTGTCGAATTTCGCAAGTCGTTGGAACAACCGCTAGATTCGTCTCGATCTCTCCGTCGATCGAGGCTGATCGAGGCACCTCCGGCCTGGAATAGCGACCTCGGCTTCCAACCCTGTACTCTTCGGGATCGATCGAAGACTGCGTGTGTCAGCCTTCGACGCCGCTACATCGATCGGTGCGTCGGAGCGTGTCGGATTGAATCGCAAGCGATCCCATGCGACTGGACAGGTAGTATATGTCGTTAATCGGGCCGAGAGAGTCTTGTAATTATTAGTCGAGCGAGTAGAGATGAAGAGGACCAAAACCACCATGCCAGACCGCGTAGTCGTTCCGCGATAGTCGAACGGTTCGCGGAGATTCCGGCCGCGAGATCATCGGTCGAGGAAACAGTAACCGGTAATCGATCCGAACGACGGTTCTCGCAGCCTAGAAACTATCGAGATCGATCGATAGCGAATCGACCAGATCGATACCGAATCGGCCAGATCGATGTCAAATCGATACCAAAGCAAGAACCGTCGTTCGGACCGGATAGTATGCAGATAGACGTGCGATAGGCTGCAGCCGGGCGGTGCACGCGTCGAGATTTCGCTCGGCGAGTGCACTGTTCCGGAGCGAAGCAGCGTGCAGTGAGAAGGGATTGCAGTCGTGCCCCGGTAGAGACTAGTAGTCGCCGGTGTAAGGCCGAGCCGCGATAATTGTAGAACGACGAGCGAGCGCATCCTGATGCGGCGATGCGACGCGAGAGACGCGCGCGTACGTTCATGCACCGCGGAAGAGGATCGTATCTCGGACCGAAGCCGCGGCTGACAAGCGACGATACACATGAGCATGCACACAACATCGAACATCGAGAAGCGAAAACGACAGAGAGAACCGAAAAACGAGGAAGAATATATAACCAGTGGGAGAAAGCGTGGGAGGACGTCGGGCGGGAGGGTCGTGCGTGCGGGGCTGCCAAAACGAAACTGATCTGGAAACGAAAAAACAGAAAAAGAAACAGAAAAGAGTTAGTTGGGCGTGTTAGTGGGAGGAGAGGGACACCGAGGCGTGAGAATCGTTCGCGCGTCTCGATCGTCGCGATCGAGGCCGCTCTATGCGACGATCGGCTCCGTCGACGATGGACGGTGGGATCTCCATGGGGATATCCCGGGGATCCAGCGATTCCACGGGGTCCCGCGTCCGCCGACAAGGGAGTAGGAGTGGCATAACGGAGCCGCGAGTACCGGAAGAGCTCGATCGGCGACCGTACGGTACCGGCGCGAGCGAAGGACGACCGGAGGAGAGGAGGGAAAAGCGGTTCCGCGGGTGGAGCACGGTGGAATGAACTTGAGAACGGTGGAACGAAAGCTCCGTGCGCCGCGAGAGGCAATCGGTGGAAGAAGAAGACGTATAAGAAGAAGAAATATAAGAGGAGGAAGAAGAGGAGGAGGAAGAATAAGTAGAAGAACAAGAAGAAGAAGAAGAAGAGGAGAACCAAGGGTCGTGAACACGTGGGAGTCGGCGGGACCGGTTTCTCTGGCATGCACACTCTTCTTGGGGGGACGGTGGAGGAGGAGGAACAGGAACAGGGAGAATACCGGAAAGCGGAAGAGGGAGGGCACCGTTGACGAGGAAGCCGAGGTCGTTGCGAGGCAACGATTATGCGATCGCGACCTCCGCGAGCGTTCCAACGACGAGTTTTCCCGCGATTGCGAGCCGCGGTTGAAAGGAGCTGGGTGTCAACACAGAGAGAAGAGAGAATATCGATATGTAAATACGTACAGGTATAGAAGAATGCAGATATGTGTGTGTACGTGTGGGAGGGAAGCATCGGTAATATTAGATCGAGAGAAGTAGTGTTAGAAAATATCGCGCGAGAGAATGAAACAGCCGGTGAGAGACGCGTGTACATAGTACTTGCTGGTCGAATTTGTTTGTTTTTTTTTTTTTAGAGAGGCGATTGAGTTTTTTGAGTTCTGTCAGAGAAAGGATTTGTTGCGTGTTGCCCTACCTTATCTAAACCTTCAAAAGAACTTAATGTCAATGTCGCCGGGTCTGCTCTTATGATAGGTATATATATGGGTCATCAGGGAGTTACGGGAGCAGTATATCCGCTCGCAGATGACGCATCTGTACTCCTCCTGTCGCACGGCGTGCTTGTCGGCAACGTGGCGTTTCAAGGATGCTTTGCTGCACAGCTCCTTGTTGCACAGCTGGCAGCGGAATAGCTTCTTCGCTGACTGGGTGTTCAGGGAGTTCAAGGTCAGCCCCGTCATAGAGGTGAGCACTGAAACACAACAATGCACCTCGTGCAGCTGCAACCCCCACACTTCTTTATACCCTAGCCCTAGTATCAAAGGGTGACGCAAGCGATAAACTCTTTCTTTTTATAATTCGAGCCATCTCTCTCTCTCTCCCTCTCTCTCTCTCTCTCTCTCTCTCAGCATCCACTTCTCACAGTCTCTCCTCGCCTTCCTCTCCCTCCCTTTCGCTCCATCTACGTTCGCAACGTTTGATACACGAAACACGCGTGTCAGACCGATGTATTCAGCGTGGTGTCTACCGCAACGGGGACTCGAGATCGTGAAAGTAAAATTAGAAGGCGATTCGACGATGTACCAGGTATTTATAATACTTTATAGGCCGTCGAGGCGATTGCATTTCGATCGTACGCGCCCCAGACGCGAGTTAACCTTTCCACGGCGGACATTTCTCTTCGCGATTTATTATCGTTCGTATTAAAACCTCTTCGTCGAGACCAAAGTTAATCGTTTCGTCAGTTTCAATATTAACAATTCATAATTATTCGAGGTTTAATCTCTGCAACTCCGACGCGATCTCGAGGCTCCTTCCTAGCCGCAGACACCCCTAGCTCCAAACACTTCCGCCTAACCTGCGCGCTTCGTGAAACGTTGCGAAAGCATTCGTCCGAGTATAGTCTCTACTCTATAGTCTTTTCGCTCGTAGTCCTCGCGACAAGTCGACACAACAGGTAGCAGGTCCGAAAGGAGGCATCAGCATCATCCCTAGCGACTCCTCCCTGTAGAGGGGAACAACAACCCGCTTGCTCCGGATCCTTTTCTTCTCGCCGAGAAGCTTTCGATCGCAGACGTTGCTCCTCGCCCCTGCCCCCTGGTCTCGGCCCATTCGAGTCGTTAAAGGGTTGCTCCGGTCGAGACACGCGGGCTGCTCTCTCCCTCGCGTGTTTTCATCGGTCGCGATCGCGTTCCCCATTCTGCGGAATAAAATCGGCCGGGCCCCGAGCCCCGCGTTCGCGATGCACGGTGTTCCTTTTAAACGAGGCGAACGTTCGCGGGGAAACAAAACCGGGTGAAAGGGGATCAACGGCGGAGCGCGGGCGAGCTCCGCGCGCGTTCGATGACGTGCTCGAGACCGGCACCGGTGAAAAACAGAAAAGGGATACGCCGGATAGAAAGAAGGGGCGGCAGGGTGGCTGTTCGTTCCGGTGGTGTGGTGCGTTTGAAACTCTTCGACGATCTCGGAATACGCCTGGTCGCCATTCGGGGGAGCGAAGTAAGAACTTTCAATGCCAGTCTTTTCTTCGGACCGCGGTACCAAAAGGCTGAGAAGGGTTCAAGACGCGCGGCGCGGACCGGAGCGGGTGTTCCGGGGCCGTGGAACAAGCGGAGCGGTTTCGCCGCGCGCGTCTCGGCCGCGTCGCGGCGTGCTCGCGTGCTCATTGAAATCGTCGCCGTATGCAACGCGGATAAAGAGGGCTGGCCGAGAGAAAGGGCAGAAAAGGAGAAAGGGGGAAGAACGGGGAGAGCGAGCCGCGGACACGGGGGACGAGCCCGGAGCCCTCAATAAGGAGTCGCGGCGAGGCGAGGCGCGGCCCGCGGTTCATTTGTGACGTCCTCGTTAATTTCACAATTAATTGAAAACTCGGCTCCGGACGCCGCCGCTTCTCCGCGTTCTCCATCGGCCACGCACGCGTCTCGTAATCGAACGCGAATGGAGTCCCGGCTCCCATTCGCCCGGAAAAAGCTTTTTATCCAATTTCTCGTGCTGCCCCCGTGTCTCGTTAAACCTCCGCCGAAAGGAACCGTGAAAGCGGCCAGCCTCCTCGCTGATGAGCAAGACCGATCCGCAGATCGTTTCGACACGTATCCCTTGCGCCCACACAGACACACAGCCGCGGATGTCCCACTCTTTCCAGCATTCGCGCACACTCTCGCAGATAAAGGGAGACCGCTCGACGCGATCCGAGTGGTGCACGGGAGGTGGAATACGGGACAATACGGGCGGAGGGGGAGCGCAGAGCAACGTCGGACTCTTTCTCTTCTCACCGTCGGGGCGGCCGACGGGCTGTGACGGGGGGGGATTTGTACGAAATCAAAATAATAGTGAACCGAGATAAATCAACGATAAATCAAACGTATGTAATATAATGTAGAAGAGAAATAAAGGAGACGACGAGAAGGAAACACTGAGCATTCTGGGTGACACTTAAAGCATGCAGATTCGAGGTGAACGTAGTAGTAATTATGCGTGTGAGCCTGGCGAGCGGCGTGGCGGCTTAATCGTTCTCTCTTTTGTCTTTACTTTAGTTGCTTTTTTGCCCGGCGCGTTTCGAATCGAAGATCGTCCCGCGCCATCTTCGAGCATGGCCGTCGAGAGGATCCCGCGTGGTCCCTTCGGTGTTATCCTCACCGTGTCTCCTTCGTGCGGGCGGAAAACGCGTTTCCCCCGCCGAGAGGAACGTCCTCCCAACAATCTCTGGGCGACCACCTCTCGTCCGTTTTCTCCAGGGGTTGAAACGTTCTTACTTCGGCCTCCGAGCGACCTGGCTCGCTTTCGAGAAGCGATCGGTAACCGTATCCGCTGCGATTTTATTGAATGATCGCCGACCACGGCGAGCCGTGTGTCACCGGTGTCATCGATCGGATCGACGTGCAACTTACCTTCCAGCTGAAAGAAACAAGCGTCACGCGACCTGTGCAAACCGACTCTGCTCTCTCCCTCTCTCTTTCTCTCTTTCTCTTTTTCTCTTTCTCTTTCTCTTTCTCTCGTGGGGCCGTCGAGCACTTCTGCACGCAGAATGTCTCAAAACGAACAGAAAGGCTTAACTGAAAGAACGAAAGAAGGTGACGAACGTTCCGATCTCTTCGCAAATCGTGCGAGCTTCTTCGATCGCTCGCAAGAGCTCCGAGAGAGCGGTTCGGTTAATCGAGAGAGTCTCTCGTAAAAAAGGATTCTCTGAGTCGGCTGTCTGCTCGCGAGTCCGCTTAGGGCTTCTCGAGGATGTGATAGGTTGCGACTTGCACGTCCGACGAAAATAAAAGAATGCGAAGCGAGTTATTAAACCAAATAGTACATTTTTCGTCGTATTATACACATATATATACACATAAATATGTATCTATGTATACATATATATATCTATGTATATATATACATATATATATTTTTATATTTATATATATATATAAAAATGGGGTGAAAATATATTAAGATGCATTTGACATTGCTTAAAAATAAAAATAATAACTATATAATCGTAATAATATTAATAATAATAATAGTCGTCAATAAATATATATTATAACCAGAACACCTTGGCAGATAACAAATAATAAGTAAGCACGGTAACGCTCGACATACTCGCTCAAAAAGCTTGAAAAAAAACGATTTTTGTACCCGGCACGCGGCCGTTCAATCGACCCGAAAGGAAATTAATTCAGACTTTTCTCCATTGTTTGCCGTTTGTCTCGGACACGTATCGAGATGTCTCTAGCCGATGGCACCGGTTTTCTTTTCGTTTATTTCTCAATACAATTTTTACATATCTGACGAATTTCGAATAAGCTCGTTTTGCTCTCTCTCTCTCTCTCACTCTTTCTTTCTTTCTCTCTCTCTCTCTCTCTCTCTCTTCCTTCCTTTCTCTCACTTGCTCGCTCTCACTGCTTTGCTTAATTTTTTTCTTCTCGTTCTCTCTCACTCTCATTCTCTTTCTCTCGCTCTCTCTTTCTCTCTCTTTCTCGCTTCCTTGCTATCTCCTCCTTTCCCCCAACTCGGAATCACAAAATAATTCTATTCATCGATATCGCGATGTCATTTTGTTTTCTCGCACAGGTAATGAATTGATTAAATCGTCAATGGTGGGTATGTCTGCTCAGTATCCGTGGGTGATCGCTAATTTAACTCTATATCGTACGGGGTTTAATTAAAACGGAATTACGGCTTACATTATTAAGATAGCTGTTTCCTCCCGCCAGCACTTGTAAATAGCTGAGTGTTGCGCTCACTTTCTCTCGCGGTTAAACGAACGGTTAAAACGAAGGAAACGTATGAGAAACTCAGTGATAATAGAGACAGCAACGTACGTGAAGATATCCCTATCGTCCCTATTCGCGTAAGCCTACGGATTAATAATTACGGGAAAGAAAATTAACTGGATGCGAAGAGACGAATCTCGGCGTCCGTCTGTCCGGCATATGTGCGTGTCTATCTTTCCATCTTTCTCTCTGTCTTTCTATCTTCCTATTTCTCTTTCTGTATTTCTGCTTTTCTTTCTTTCTTTCTTTCTTTCTTTTTCTTCTTTCTTTCTCTCCCTCCATTTATCTTTCCCTCTGCGTGTGTATCTGTGTATGGTACGTAACTATGGATTATACCTCTTACCCCTGACCGTAGAAAAATTAAACAGTATCGTATTGTACGTGTGTGTGCGTGTACGTGTGTGCGCTAAAAGCCTATCGTGTGGTGAACGGAATTACAAAAATATAAAGAAAAGAAACGATTAAGAAAAGAACAAGGAAACCAATAAACGAGAAGCAAACGAAGAAAACGTGGACAATGTGTCGGATAGCATACTTAAGAACAATATCAAAGAACAAGAAAAGCGATGGGAAAAGAACACGTGCGCTCTACCAACGAACGAAATAGTCCTGATCCTGCATCGACGGAACACTACACACGTTCGTCGTCAAGATTCCAGTTTTCCTCCTTACTTCTCCCTCTCACTCTATCACTCTCTCGGTCTCTCTCCCTCTCACTCTCTCTCACTTTCTCTCTCTCTCTTTCTCTATCTCTGTCTTCGTATCTTTTAATCCCCCCAACCCCTTTGTTTCTCAGGCGATTCGAACCCCTGCGGTGCCCTGCCAATTTCGTCGCATTCGCGTGAAATGCTTGCCCTCCAACCGTGTTTACGAACTTAGAAATTAGTTACTTTTAAATCTCGCGCGTCGTTTGGTAACATCAGTCCAATGAAACAAGTTCGAAGATCAGTCCAATGCGAATAGTCGACTAATTAGAACGACGAAAACAAAAAATAAAGGGAAGAAAACGTATGATAGAACAAAAAATAAAAAAAAACGTACATAGAAGAGAAAAAAGAATAGATATTAATCAGTCCAATTCAGTCTGACGGCGAACAGTGTCGCGGATGGCGGCGGGCTAACTAATTAATTGCAATCAGGTACGCGTCTCGAGCCTTCGTTTTCCTACATTTTTCGACAGTCGACCGATCCCCCCCTCGACCCCCGTGAACACTGCGCGCTGCCATCCGCCCCGACACCAAAGCTCGCGAAAAATTCAACGATTCAGTCTTTCGGAAAAATTGTTCGAAGCCGGCCTTCGAACGGATTTTCGTATTTTGCACTGGCCAATCGTTAAGATCGGTAAAGGAAGCACCGTCACTCTCTCTCTCTCTCTCCCTCTTTTTCTCTATCTCTCTCTCTCTCTCTCTGTCTTGCTCTCCCTCTATCTGCCACTCACTCTCTCGCTCTCCTTTCTCTCTTTTCCTCTCTCCTTGTGTCGCCCGCGATTTTGCGAATCTCGCAAGGCCAACTAGAGAGCGCGAACTCTCCGAGAACGGTGCATTTTTTTCCAGCATCGTTCCCGCAAAAATATCGCGATCATCTTCGTCTGGTTGGGTGAGCGTGCGTGAAACGTCCGCGTAATCGCAGTGCGGTTTCGTCGACACCTTAGCTACCGGAAGCGAACGCGTTCTCCAACACCGATGTAAAAGCTTGGAAAATTATAGAGAAACTTCTCGGGCTACGCGCGCGGTCTTCTCTCAGCTGGATCGGCGATCCGGTTCGATTAATATCGAATCGATCGGACGTTTCACGCAGGCGAGCCCAACGCATCTAGGGTACAACGTAAGGCGAAATTAAAAAGAAGATTAACGAACGAAGTTAAAACAAAAAGGATACTCGAATATAAACCTCTACTAATATATAATTTGCAGTTAAATATTTCATTCAATTTATATTAATTTCATTAATAATTTATTATTCTCGTAATATAGCGCCGACCGCGGTCCGGAAGGCGAATATATATTCCGCAATATTTGGCCATTTTTACAGTAGTCACAAATCAATTTCTTTGAATAAGTCTACTAGTTTAAATATTATCAATATCAGTTCTTTCTCCAGTCCTGACTACTATAAAACTGTGTTTCGTTACTCTCTCCGTCATTCTCTCTGTCTCCCGCGCCACGCTCGCACACTTTCTCGCATTCTCTCGCGCACGCTCTCTTTCTCTCGCGCATTCACTCGCAATTTAAAGCTTCGTTCCTCTTCGTTTCTTCTTCCCGGCCGAACAAAGAAACGCTACGCTCTTCCCGCGAAACCCCCGCTCGCTATTAAGTCGCGCAATAAACGCGTTCGGCGTCGAGCATAGTTTTTTAATAGCGCGCCAAAGAAAATCTGCTAAACGATCTCCCTCTCTTTCTCGCACCCAAGCATACGCATTCACTCTCTCTCTCTGTCTCTTTCTCTCTCTCTCGCTCTCTCTCTCTCTTTCTCTCCGATAGTCCGTGTCGATCGAAGTTCTACGGGACAAGCTCGAATCAGATCGCTCGAGTCCACGAAAGGAGAAACAACCGATTCCCGCGGGGAAATTCGAACGGAAAGTACGAGCGACGCGGACCACTTGAACCGAATACAACCTAATTTAAATTATCATAGCCTATCTAACGATGTACAAGTGTGTGTCTCTTCGCGTGTCACAACGTGGACGCCGATAAACATCCGGCATGGGCGCATACGAAACGGCGTGCAGCGAACGGAACAAAAAAAACTGGAAAGAGACTGGCGAGCGCGCGCGCGCGCGCTCGGCCGGCTTCGATGGACCGCGAGAACGTCATTGCACAATAAATAAAACGACCGTGCCGAAAATTGCACCAATTAAAACATCGAATACCGTCCCGTCGCTTGTTCGGTTTGATTCGCTCTGAAGCGCCGCGGTTCGCGCAATTATTTTTCGACGGCGCGCTAGCTCGAAAGAGAATTCGGAAAGCGTCCTCTTTGTATAATTTCACCTCTCGTCGCACGGCAAATATTTGATTCGATCGGAATAAAATAGAAAACGGAAGACAGCAACGTTGGAGCCGCTCTCTCGAAACAGCAATTTCGTATGCGCCAGCCAAATATTTTCTATATCGAGGCTGCCGCTTGTCTCTATATATGTCTTTCTCTCTCTCTCTCTTTCTCTCTCTCTCTCTCTCTCTCTTTCTCTTTCTCCCTCTTTCTCTATCTCGCTCTCTTTCTCTCTCAATTCTGTGTACACACGTATTGTGTACAAGTGTCTGCATCTGTATGAACGGGGTCTGTCTGCCTGGCTGAGTTCACCGTTTGTACAATGGATGCGCGGTGTACGGGTTCCCGGGTACACGCTGCAAAATATATACCGTGTCTGTGTGTGGTCGTGTCCGTGTGTCCTGTGTGTGCTCCGCGAATTACTTTGCGATCAATCTTCTACGAATGTCGACGCACGACGGGACCTAGTCTGTCTATATGTTTATCGTTCGGGGAGTTTCGAAGCCTTCCTGACGGCGAGCTGATACGTTCTAGACGACCGCGTCGTACACACTACGAGATAACGATACAGCGATGTCAGTAAACCCGGCGAGGCCGTTGATAAAGGTTTGGGTCCGGCAGTCGGCAAACAGTGTAATCGTAGGGAAAGACACGCGGGACGGTGCCGGCTTCGAAAGATCAGCCTGCGCGAAATTTTGCGAATTCTCCGGGAGCGATCCTCCGGCAAGGATCTCCTGGCTCCGGTGCAACCGTTGTCGTTGCAACGTTCCAGAAACCTCCGATGCGTCGGTCTCGCAGGATCGCTGTGGATCACGGTACAGCCACTAGCGGACGATTGGAGGATGTCTGGCGATATTGGGTTTGTCTTTGATAAAGAACGCAAGAAAGAACGCGGATGCGAGACGTGGCGTGATCGTCCGACGACCCGCGACCATCAGGAAGTCCTCGACCGGTGGCTTATCAAAGTTCTACTAAAATATAGGTATATGCTATGTAGTCGGTTATATGTATGTATATGTATATGGCTATTATCGTTTAGTTTAATATAAGTAATCTTGTCGGTGTATTGGTGGACCGTGTTTCTCCTCTGCGCTCGGCCGAGCCGCCAGAAAACCGCGGCGCGGTTTCCGCCGCGTCTCGAACGGACTTCCCGTGAAACGGATGTCGTCACCGCGGCTGCGGTCCCCTCCTCGTCGCGTCGCCGGCATCGTCGTCGTCGTCGTCGTCGTCGCGATTACGGGCCGGCAAGAGGAAAAAAGGAAAGACGCGAATGCCGGAGCGAGAAAACGGAGACGCGGCGATGCGGTTAGGCGCGAATAACCGGCGAAGAATGGAGAGCTGTGCGCGTGCTCGCGCGCGCGCCTATGCAAATGAACGCGTCAAGGCCGCGAGGAGGAACGGACGAGCCTCTTCCTTTTCAGCTTTCCTCCCCGGCTGCGGCGGAGGCCGCCCCCGCGCATTGTGGAAAGCCGGGCTTTCGAGAAACGACGACGACGACGACGACGACGGAGACCGAGAAGAGGAGCAGCCTGGCGACGACAGGTGTGCGGGAACCGAAAAAAGAAGCAGCGAAAAGGGTAACCGAATCGAGAAGGTATACACGCGCAACTGTGTTAGGTCGATAGTTTGTCCTGCGTGGAAAAGAGTTCTATCGTCGAGATGCGCATCGAGGAAGATACATCATCGAGGAAGACGCATCAACCGAATCATCGAAGCACGCATCTCTCTCGTGGAAATCGTTCGTGCACAAGAATCGATCGTAGCAATGAACGTAGAGTAGTAGCAGTGATAATAAAAAAACAAAGTAGAGGAGTAGTGTGATAATAATCGTAATAAAAAAGGGTAGTAATCATAGTAATAATCATAAACATAAAATAAGGTACTTTACGTAAAGCCCGGTATATACCATTGAAAATGAATATGTGTCTGTGTGCAAGGTACCCCCGCTAAAGCATTTAATATGGAATGAATATATTAAGATAAAATATATACGTATATATTATATTATATTATATCAATGTACGTCCTTTCTCACGGTCCGTCGCGAAACGATAACGGAGTCTCGGAGGGATCGATCAGGACAGCCCCCGCGTCCTCTCTCACTCTCTTTCTCTCTCTCTCTCTCCCTCTCTCTTTCTCTTTCTCCCTCCCTCTTTTTACCCCCCTTTGTGTCGCGGGTGCCCCCGACCCGTTAACGTAACATTTCCTAACTTTTATCTACCATTTTTACAGCCCACGTTCGCCGTGTGTGTGTATGTGTCTGTGTATGTCCGTGTGCGTTTATCGATCGTTATCGATCCGCGACGGAAGAAGAACACCCCGCGCCCCGTCCCCCACCCCTTTTGCTGCTATCGCGTGTACTTTTCAGTGAAAACCCCCGAACCCCGACCCCCCACCCCCGCGCTCACCCGCTTCTTCTCCCTCGGCAAAACCCTTCCCCCCCCACCCGCCCGTTACCCCCCTCGAACATCGAAACAATTAAAAGATTCTCGAGTCTTCTGGTTAATCAATATTCGTTTTACAGTCTTGTCGAAACATGTAACGGACACGTTCCCGCCTAAAGTTAGTTGTGGACGATGGTGTCTCGGACACCTGGAAGTATTATTCTTTTTATTCATTTTTTTCCCTTATTCCCGTTCGCTAACAGAACCTCCTCTCTCCAGTCGAAATACGTAAGCCTAACCTACCGTGTATAGCCTGCGATTTAAGCCGATATCTGTCGCTACAGAAAGAAGAGCGGTCGCCGCTCGGCCGCGGCGCCGCGGGAACGCGGCGAACTTCGTTTGCGCGAACGGACGTTTGTTTGCGAGCTTCTAGCTCGCGGGTGGTCGAAATTGCCGCGGTCCCGTGGCCCGCGGCCGCGATAGCTACGAAGCCAGCCACCGACGAGCGATCGTCGTCAACGCACCGCCGACGAATCGGCGCGATTCGATCGGGGATCCGCTCGGGAACAGTCCTTCCGGAAGCGAAACAGTCGAGCTCTCCGGGAGCGCGGCTTCCCTCGTTAGCGTCTCGCGGCGGCTCCCGCGTTGCAGCAAGCGCCTGGCTTTCGGTTCGAGAAATTTGAAACCGCGAGAATTTTGAAGTCTCGTCGACGTTTCGGGGAGACCGCCGCGCCCGCTATTTAATAGCGCGCGCTGCCGGTAACGAGGGAAGCGGCCCGAGGCCCGCGGCTTCGAGCGATTCGTCGAACATTCTACCGTCGAATTGTCTCGTGAGTATCGTAGAAAGACCGAGAGGATTGCGGTATAAAAGTAGACGAAAATAGCTATGCGGCTTGGCCGTCGCAATCGCGTTTCCCCGCGGTCTCCGCGGCGAGTAGAGATCGCGAGATGGGGTCGTCGCGTCGGGGTGCGTTGGGAACGATCGCGCGTTCGAATCGGTGGCAACGAGGATCTCGTGACACGTTCGCGAAGCTCTGTGGGGCAAGTCCGGGAGATCGCTTCTCCCTCGTTCTTCCCGCAGTCTCGCCCGACGACGTTTTAGTCCGTGTAAAGACCGAGGCCGAGTCACTGTCTGCAGGTCGGTAGAAAATCTCGTTCGGGTGGGAACGTTGAACGAGACGTCGGTCAACGAAATCGCCACGCGTCCATCGTCCTTTGGAAGCACTGATTCTCTCCGTCACGGTGACGATCGTCCTCGAGCAGCTCTCTCTTTCGATCGTCCACGCTTCCGTTCTCCTCGGACCGTGTTCTCCTCCTCCTCCCTCGCTCCTTCCTTCGGGCCGAATATACCGCGATCGTGGACAGCATGCGCGCCGGTTATTCTATACCCTCGGTGCACCACCCCCTCCGTTGGCCCCCACCCCACCCGGCGCGGTTTAAGAAGCTACCGACGCGAGAAGTCCGGTTACTTGCAACTGGTCCCATGGAAAACCGTCGACGGACCGTTCCGCCGTCGTGTCCCGTCGAACCGTCGGACCGATCAACGAACGCGTTCGAACGAACCGATCCTAATAACTAACAATGTAACAACAATTCCGTATCGGCGCGGCCTTTCCCGTCGAACGACGAACACAAGGGACGACCAACAAACGCAACAACTCGCCGCGCGCGAACAACGAAAAATGATAAACGAGAAGAAGAACACAGGCGCGCGCGAAACTTTCCACCCTTATGCGCTTTCCCTCGAGCGGACATGCTGTCGACGTGTCGGGCCGTTTTTCCTCGTTCCCCGGAGAGAGAGAGCTCGTGTCCGGTCCCTGCCGTCGTCCATTGGCACCGTTTGTTCCTCTCCTTTGTCTCCTCCCGTGTTCCCGCCGTCGCACACGCCAACCCCCTTACGTCGAAGCTCGTTTTCTCACAGCGTTCCTCGGCGCGGCTCGGCGCGAGCCTCGCGCGACGATAACCTGCTCTATTTCTGTTTACGATGGTAGATGCTCTTGTGATTGTTCAGGCTGTTCAGCGTCCTGAACGTCTTGTGGCAGACCACGCACACGGAGCTGTTCAACGGCTGGAAGTGTTGCTGCTCTTTGTGCCGTTTCAGGGTGAGCTTCGTCGAGAGGGTCTTGCCGCAGACGTCGCAGGTGAAGATCCCCTGCGGCAGCAGGCTGCCGTGCAACGGGTGCGACAGTCGCATCGCGAGGATCGCGGACGGTGGATAGACTTTTTGATCGATCCGATTGTTCGAAACGAATTCTTATCGTGGCGAGCGACGACCATTCGTTACGGGTGGTAACGTTAAATAAATATGCGATTGAAAGGTTAGAGACAGACAGTAAAGAGCAAGAGAGAGAGAGAGAGAGAGAGACAGAGAGATAGATAGAGAGATAGATAGAGAGAGAATGAGAGAGAGGGAGATGGAAACGGAAGAGAATAAAAGCAGCGTAAACGAAAAATAGAGTTAGGTGACAAGATAGTTTAGAAGCAGAAAGAGCGAATTAAATATAAACGACGTTGAATTATTTAGAGAGACAGATAGAGAGAAAAATAGAGAGAGAGAGAGAGAGACCAAGCACCAATATATAGATATATATATAGATATATATACATATACGTATATATATATATGTCCGTTATTAAATAATCGACACCCAATTAAAAAGAAAAGATATTTTCCGTTACGAACCAATATTTGTGGCGTAGGAGGAGGCACACGGAGAGCCACGTTTGTGGATGGACCCCCAGCGCAAGTCCGTGTTCGTGAAGGTAGCGGGTAGGTACACACAGAACAATGACGAACCAGAGCCGAACGTATAGCCGAGCGAGCGGGACCGGGAACAAACAAGAACAAAGATACGACTGCCATTAATATCACTGGACAAGATTAGTATTTACGCTGATGGTGTTCTTCGATACGCAGGGCCAGAGTGAGTGGTGTGGTGAGGGGGGGTTGTGTGTGTCGTGTGAGAAACGGGGGCTGGTTTTTGGTGACGTGATGTATGGTTGTGTGGTGAATTACGGAAATTCCTCGTTAACAAGGCACGGGATTATTGGACAGAGGGGTTCTCAGCGAAAGGATCGACGTGTGTGTGTGTGTCGAGGTATGAATCAAGAGAGAAGAGGCGTTTGGTTGGTGGGTTGGTTTCGGGGGGCAGAAGGAGACACATGCGTCGTGAGGGGGCCGCCGATCGCCCGTGGTGGCAGCGTTGTTGTTCTCTGGCTCCTCTCCGAACAACCCCCGAACCACGATCGAACACGTAGGTTGCGGCCGCTCGATTTAGTCTGACTACTATTGTCGAAATTGTCCGAATCTGTTCCACCGGGTTCCGATCGCAGAGAGAAAGGTGGCTCGGGGCTCTGGTTTGTCATTGGCCGTGGGTTACGCAACGACCGGCGATCGTCGTCGCCGACGGATTCTCCCGCCGGGTTCTCGACGGGTCTCGAGGCGCCGAATTCTTCTAATCCTTCGAAGAGACGGTCGAGAGGATACGCTAACTTTTTTCGAGGCTTTCGCGGGACAGGCTGTCTCCGTTCCAGACACGTTTGCTCCAGCCCAGGCGGCACCCGTTCTCGGCGATCGGCCACCTCCGGAGCAAACGCGCCAGCCGCCCGAGAGTGCCAAGCGATCGCGCTAAGTAGAACATTCGAAAGTACCAGCGCCTTGGGCCACGATGCTCCATTAACCCCTTAACGCAGTTATTTTTCGTTGCTTACATCGCTCTGCAAGATCAAGCCGATTTTAGACCCGTTTCCCTACACCGAGTTATTACCACGCGATCGTTTAACACATTCCCGACCGATTTCGTCGACTCTACACAGTCGTCAACTGGAATCATTCAGCGCTGATATTCCTGCCTTCAGAAATCGAATCTAGAATTTATAAACTTTCCACGGTAATGTACATTTATTTTCTCCGTAATGCGAATTTTCTGTCGCGTTCATTTGCTTGCGAAATCTGTTCTCTGTCACGAACGGGTGTCTTTCAATTCTGTGCACTAGTTACGAATAAATAACTAAACGAGTAAAAAGATAAATAAATAATACCGAGCACTAAAAACGCGCGTTGTTGTATAAAAATTACAAGACCGAATTAATTTAGACATCTCACCGTTTCGATTACAAAGTATGCTTAAATTAAGACATTTATTTAATTATCCCCTACAAAAGTGGCTCTACGATAAAATGTTAAAACAAAAAGCCTGGTAGCCACGGTAGTTGCTTCAGTGTTAAAACTAACTAGACGAATAAATGAACCTCCTTCATTGTTCGTAAAACACGAACAACGATCGGCAATGTGCTAACGCGTATTCCCCGCGCAAGATTTCAATGACCGCTGGGCACTCGACCAGATTCCGACCAGAAAGCCTCGAGACAGTCGAGAATTGCTTCGTTAACGAATACGAGGGAGGTCCTCGAAGCCGAGAGAGGCTACCCAGTAATTCCCGGATAACTGTCTCCCTTGATCCCGTCCCGAAAATCCGTAGGACCGTCCTCGGCTGGAACCTGTCCGTGGGAATCGCAGCAGCTGTCGATAGGCCTGCGAAAACGGGACAGTTATCCAGGAATCGCGAGTGTAGCATAGTCCGGGCGGCCGAAAGCTGGCCGGAGAGGTCGCGCGATAGGCCGTGGGTGCCTCGTCGGCGAGGAGGAAGGAGCGGCGAAGGTGTTCCGCCGGTGTAACGGCGTATTCTCGACGGTGGCTGACCCTCGGGTTTTGCGAAGCGTGAAACGCGCACCCATTGACTTCGGGGACGAGGCGAGGCGAGGCGAGGCGAGGCGAGGTGTATCTCGACCGAGCGTATGCGTGTCACGGGGTCTGGGGCGCGCGTACAACAGAGAGTGCAGTATCACGGGGCGGAGGTGTATGGGTGGTGTATAAGTGGGTCGACCGGAAGCGCACGCCGGGCAACGCGGTGTCTGCAACGTACGCGGGCCCGTACGGAACGGAACGAAACGGAACGGAACGCAGAAAAAGAAAATGCAAAAAGCAGCGGCGCACGGCGCGACACGGCAGGTTGCGTAATCACCGCAGGCGAAGGTTAACGAGCGGCACACACGGTGCGCCGCGGCGCGGTCTGCACACCTTTCTCGCGCGAGAGAGGTGCTCCGTATGGTGGGGTGCGATGAAGGGGGTCTGGGTTCGTTGGAGGGGGGCCGCTCTCTCTCAGCGTACAAAAGAAACATTTTATTCATAAATAATAGTGAGAATAGCAATAATAATAGCAATAATCATAATGGTGGTTCGTGTATCATTTATAATAAGAACATTTTTAAAATAATCGTGGTGAGAGTAATTGTAAATGCGAACGAATCTCTCCTTTTCTCTCTCTCTCTCTCTTTCTCTCTCTCTCTCTCGCTCTCTTTCTCTCTCTCTCTCTCTTCTTGCCAAAGGTTCGCGCATAATTTTGTGCCGAGTCCGATTGATAATTAGCGACGAAATTGGAAAACGAGACGCGCGTTTTGCTTGTTTCCTGGACCAGCGTTCTCACGGACTTGCCCCTCTCACGCACGGAGTTTTGAACCCGATAACAAAAAGTAATAAGAACGTGAAACGGCGAGATATTTAGCGATAAAACGAGACGGTATACGCGGTTATATTGCGTTATGCATGCGGGTATAATATGCGCGCGGCGCGACACGCCGTTATCGATAAATCCTGATATAAAAGACGTTCCTTACGTACATATGTACAAGAGAAGCGCGGCGCACGGACGAAGAAGCGCCGACTATTCCCGATCGAACGGACCTTTTTTTATTTACATTCTACGGTCAGGCGACGCTCGCCGCGTCTCGATGCTTGCCAGAATCCTACGCTCGAAGATGCTGCATCGATCTCTCTGCCGCTGTTCGCCCGGAGTCGAACTCTGCGAGTCCGGGGGGGCTCTATCTCTCTATCACAATTCCGCGCGTCTCGAACACGAGCCGTTCCGTGGAACAACGTAACGTGAAACGAACATGTAACGAAAGTCGAACGGGAAACTAAACACGAACGGGAAACTGAATACGAACGAGAAATTAAACGCGAATATTTCCGGACGCGGTTTTCAAAGACGGCGGTGTTCCAGCGCGATTTGGAATCGGCGTTCCTGCTGCTCGCACCACAGGACCGAGGGAGAAGGCCGACGGAGGTCGGGGAGAATGCGAGGTCGAAGCTGATCGGTGGATGGTAGGATCGGGGAGAACGGGAGGGGGGGGATCTAGCATCTCTCGGTTTTCAGGTCGCGGAGAGCGTTACGGCGCTAACTTAGGACACGTTTGAACTTATGTTTTATCATCAGGTTTGTACTGCGACATCTCTCCGCGACACCTGCCAGCCAGGCGTAAACCACCCCCTCTCGCGAGCGATTATAAAAATAAAACCCGGCAAACGTTGATTCCTTCTTTCCTCCCCTTTCCAGCTTCTCCTCCCGGAGCCCAACTAAAAAGAACGCGCGGTTCCAAGCACTTCCGAATTCCGTGGCTCTCGGTTCCGATCTATCAACTATTTACACGCAGCGCGACGTTATGTCCATGTATACATATATATTTATGTATAATATATATAATTATATAAATCTCTCTCTCTTTATAACCTTAGTAGAAAAATTAAATTTGTCGGCCTCGACGCTCTAACACGTCATCATCATCATCATCATCATCACCATCTCCTCCTGCTCTCCTCCTCTCTTTCTCTCTCTCTCTCGCTCTCTCCCTCTCTCTCTCTCTCTCTCTCTCCTCTCTAGAATAATCCCACTTTCGTTCGTTCTCATTTTCGTTATCGATCCGCTTGAACGGCAAATTCCAGTCAAAAACTATAATAACGGTGCCGTGTCTACTATCACATACTATTTCCCGCGACTCGAATTTCGAAGACAGAGGGGGGCGAGGGCCGGAGGACATCCTCCTCGCATGTCATTTACGCGGGAGAAGGGGGGCCGGGGGTGGGGCGAGTGTGCGAGCCAATGATCGACGCTAGAGAACGTACACGCGGATCGAAACCGAACCGACAATAGCGTAATCGCGAGCGACAGAAGCGTCGACGTCTAACAGATAACCCAAACGATACCGATAAATCCGACACCATTGTTTTAAAGGAGATTCTTCAACGAGTGTGCGCGTCGCACGGCCGAAAGGACGTGGACAAAGCGTGGAACTGCTTCGGATCCTCGCCGCGGTCTAGCTGCTGGATCGGGAAGCCTTCCGCGAGAGCAGCCACGAGGACCGATTGCCGCCCTGGGGCTCCCTGGACACCTGGGAGAGCTAATTGGCCGCGCCGCGGTCGTTAAGATCAGGTGCGCTCCGGCCCTGGGGGCAATCGAGATCTCCTCGTGCCTGCCCCGGCGGCTCGCGAGGGTAGGCTCTATCCTAATCGCGGCTGTTGCTGGTAATCCGGGTACTGTTGTTGGTGTGGCTGGTGGTGAGAGCTTGCTCTCTCCGTGTGCTCTCTCTGCTCTCTCTCCCGCATCTGTTCCATCTTCTTGCGTTGCTGCTCGTTCTTGCTGAGCTGCCGATGGTAGATGCTCTTGTGGTTCCGCAGGCTGTTCAGGCTCGAGTAAACCCGCTTGCAGACGTTACAGATCGGTTCCTTGCTGGGCCTGGTGTGCACGTTCTGTATGTGCCGCTTCAACCGCGTTAGGGAGGTCAGGATTTTGTTGCAAGGCTCGCATCGAAACTCATCGGACGCGCCGCTGCCGGCCAACTGACCTGGCGGCAGAACCAGACACAGGGGGTTACTTTTTTTCGGTTTTGTCACGAGGCTCGGGGTTTTGATTTGTTTGTTTGTTTTTTTTTTTTTTTGGCTCGCCGGACTTATAGGCGGACCGGAGCAGGTCCCGGGGCACCGGAACAGCGGAAACGGGGAAACCAGACCAGTTACTTTCTTTTCCCCGTCCGCGTCTCTAGAGAGTCCCTCCATTTGTCTCTAGCCGCGTGTGTGCCTCTATGTCCGGCGATATACATCGTCATCTACTGTTTGTTTGTTCGTTCGATATTTTTTTTTAATTTTTGTTTGTTTGTTTGTATATGTTTTTTTTTGCTAGTCTCGCTTTCACTCGTTAACACCACCATCTACCACCACATGTTTTTGCGTTTTTTTTTTGTTTTTTGGTTTGCAGGAGATTGTTTTATTTTGCCGAGCCGATAGAGAAACATTCGTGCGCCCATTTTCTCGATTAGTTTTGTCCGCGCACGTTGCCACACACCGTCACCCGACCAAGCCGTGCTCAAACTGTCTGTTTTACGGTTGCGTTATACTGTTTTTTTTTTTTACATTTGTTCGGTATTGTTTGTTTGTTTGTTTGGTTTTTTTTGCGATAAACCACGTGACAATGCTTGCAGTCGGCTACCACAGAGCATCCTCCGTCGTTACGGTCCGTCTTGCACCTGAGTCCTCCGAGGGAAGAGCGTCTCAGCCTCTCGCGGTCGCCATTGTCAGTCCTTTTTCCCGTGACTCTCGCGAGACACTCGTCGACGATCGAACGGCATCGAACCGTCGCGTCTCTTTAGCTTTGATCTATTTGTCTCTCGTCGCAATCCGGTTTTAACCACGATACTGTGCTGACAATGGCGACGGTCGTTTCGGCGGGAGACTCTTCCTCGTCGAGGTAACCAGCGTGTGCCCCCAGACACCCGTTCGTTAACTTCGGTACTCGTTATTCGTTGTGCTCTGACGTTTCGGGACTTGTTTGGTGTTTTTTTTTTGATAGCGCATTACGATAGTAGAAGTGCAAGCAATTCCAAGATTCCAGTGAACGATCGTGAGCGATGACGTTAGTGTTTTCAGAGCACCAGAGATGTATCCATGTCGATGCGTATTATTTACAGCAAGACAGAGAGCAGAGTAGATATCTTGGAGCAGTATACAACGTGTTTGACTCAATATATATATGTATATATATATATATATATGTATATATAAATATATGTACATAGGATACACACACATATATCTATACAGGAGTATGATTACATTTGACCTAAACGGAATGATGCGATGAGGCGAACGGTTGATTATTATTATATTATGCAGCGGTTGTCTCGGTCGATCTCGTTTTCCGTCGTTCGCGAGAGAAGATGCGATCTAGCGAGGGATCCGAGAGAGTTCCACGCGGAGGGGGGAGTGTAATGGTCGACGCGGGTATTTGGTATGTTTGCAGTAAAACACGACTCTCCTCTTTTCCTTCGAATCGTCCTTTATTTTTTCATTCAGCTCTAACGACATCCACGCTACACGCTAATAACATTCGTCGGCGGTTAAGCCGTTGACGCGATCGATCCCCGGTAAAGCGACGAGCGACGGATAACCGGGCAGGTAACCGGGCACGGTGCGCGCCCGTTGCTCGAGCGCGAGCGTTATCGAGCACGCGGGACGGAACGAGGCGGAGTCACGCGGCTCGTGCTCGAACCGCGAGAACGATCTCTCAAGGCCCGCGGATAGGATCTGCCAGTCCATTCGTCCGATAAATAGATTTGTCCTTGGCAGCGCGCGACAGCTCGGTCGGCAAAAATCCGAGCGGATCGAAGGCTGGGCCGATCACCGGCGGATAACAGGCTCGGTGATCGACAGGGGGAGAAAGCTACGCGGTGAGAGTCGGCTTTATCGCCGGCGGGGGTGAACTACCCCCGGAGCCGGCGCCGCGGGGGTGTGTGGATGAAGAAGAGCACGGTAGTTACCGAAAGAGAGACGTATCGATTCGGCCGGGGGAGTCGCTGGAACTCGCCGGGGAGCTTCCAGATGGCGGAGCTCATTTCGAAAAAGCGACACGTTCGAACTTAGGCTAGCACGGGCGTGATCGCGTGTGCGTCTACTAAACTGTAGTATACTTTCTTTGGCGTGCATCGAGGTAACTCGTTCCACACGGTCGGAAGACTAGAACGTTGGGGATGGCGAATGGGCGAAGCACCGGCTAGAGCAGGCCTGGGCCCGGAGAAGGCCCCGCGGGGCATTCGGCACCGGCGAGAGCCGCGAGGCCACGCCTACGGCGCGGAGAGCAGGGACGAGTTCCGTCCCGCCGCCCACGCCTGGTCTAGGAGAGTATGTATGTATGTATGTACAAAAGAAGGATGTCTCCACGGTATTTACAAAAGCCTAACCACGCGGTCGCTTGGGGGGAGGGTGGTCGGTAGCGAAGACGCCGTTCTCGGCGCAATTCGGTCACTAAACCGCGGACGCCGGTCAATAAGTGACCTCGCACTGTTCCTCGTGCTCCTTGCGCTCCTTCCTCGCGTGGTACTGGCTCTTGTGGCTGACCAGACTGTTCCTCGACTTGTAACTCCTGCCGCATTGATCGCAGGAGAGCGACTGCGGCACGTAAAAGTGCGTGTCCGCCAGGTGCCTCTGCAGGGACCAGGCTCGCGAGAACGTCTTCTGGCAGAAGTTGCAGTAAGTGCCGCTGCTCGAGCGGTTGTTCGACGGTTTGGTCTCTTGCTCGTTGCGCGAGGGATCCCGGGACTTTGGGCCGGCCTGCTGGCCGCCGTTCTGCGTCAGCCAGCGTAGATCGGTGAAGCTCGTCTCCGTCAGCGACGAGGTTCGCGTCGCCGGCTGATGCTGGCCGGGCCGGCGACTGTTCGACACGGAGGCCGAGCCGCGATCCATGCCGCGATCCACGCAGCGATCCGCGACGGGATCGAGCTGGTCGCCGAGCAGACAGGACTCGAGCTCGTCGATCTTCGGCGACAGGGGCTCCGACTTGAGCACAATCTGCATCTGATCGGTTATGTCGTCTAACAGATCGATTATCGGCAGCTCCTGGTGCTGCTGGTGTCCCTGCACCACCACGCACCGGCTAGATCCTGCCTGACCTTGGTCGGCCGGTCTATCCCGTTGACCGTCTCCGTTGGTAGCGGACTGCCAACCCCCGTCCTCCTCGGCGACCTCCCGGTCTGCAACCAAAGAGGAGGGGGCTGAGTCCAACCGAGGTGTCCCGCGGATTAATTAATCGCGCACGATTCGCAGCGCGCGACTCCTCGTCCCGCGTCGAGAGGCTACACCATCGGGGTTAAGGAGGAGGGCGTGTGCACGGCACGGCACGGGGCGGACAAAAGAAAAGATAAACCGCGGTCGTTTCTCGCGACTAAACGGACGCGGATGTTGTTAATCGTCGGCTAAAAGGTGGCGAGTCGCGTGGCGAGGCGAGGCGAGGCGAGGCGGGGAGAAGCTCGGGGAGAAACGCCGAGTATCGAAGGACTGCGTGCGAGGGGCGAGGGCCGAGATATCCGAAGGGCGGAGGGTCCTAGGGGGTGGCTGCTCGAGAAGGTAGGACGAGTGTACGAGTATTCATCGTCTCATAAAAGCCAGTATAACGTCCGCCGAGGATGAGATGTCGATACAACGGGAGAGAACGGCCGCTGGTAACGGGCGTGTAAGTGTAAGAGCAAGAGTAGGAGCTGGAGCAAGAGCTGGAGCAAGAGCTGGAGCAAGAGCAAGAGCAACAGCGGCACACAGGAACATAACGGGCGATGCTTCTTCTTTGCGGGATTTTACCCAGCCGGTTACCCTAGCAACGGAACCACCCCCCACGAGCCGCGCTCCTTCCCCTGTTTTTCCGCGGTGCCTCGCCGGGAAGGGGATATATACCTAGGATGCGTATTATTCTTAATAACCCCCCGTATGCCGTTGCGCTGTATTATGACTGATGTTGACTCTAAGCGCGGAGAGCCACGGCGATCGATAGCTCGCTACACTCCGCGCGACTACGAAACTCCGGGAGCGCCGAAGGGGGGCTGGCAAAGAGGGAAACCAAGAGACAGAGACGGAAAGAATGAGAGGGAACAGGAGAACACCCGAAGGAGAAGGAGGCCGAGGGAAGGCGGAGGAGGACAGAGCTGGAGAAGGTTGAGGAGGTGGAGAAGGGTGGCTGCTGGGTGGATGGGTGCCCCCCTCGCGGAGGGACAGAGGGATCGGCGGGGAGGGAAAAATCTAAGTAGCTTCCGGATTGGTTACGCGAGTCTTACGAACTTTTTGAAAGAGTTACGTGGACAGTGGTGGGGCGGAGAAGACGGGGCTCGCGAAGCAAGGAGGAGAACGAGAGCAAGAACTTGCTCCTCGCCCTACCGCCCCCGACACCCGCCTCCCTTTGGCCCTCCCAGGCCCTCTTTTCCCTCGATATGCGGTTGCGCGTTTCGCGAAATCACTGCGATCAAACCGATAACTCTGTTCCACCGGCTCTCTCTCCCGGTCTCTTCTGGGTCCCGGGCTCTTGACCGTTACCGGAACCGAGGGACGAGGATCGTTGCACGACGATCTACGGGTGTCGGGTGTCTCGCTGATTTTTGCTCGCGGTGCCACCGCCACGCCGGAGAGCGGAGGAGATCGAGAGACGGAGGAGAGACCGACGGACGACGAGAGACGAAGGCCAATTTCTTCGCGAGAGGCTCGCTTATGCTCTCGGTCGCTGCTGGAGACTGGCGGTGGGGCTCGAAACTAAACTGCCTCGATGAATTAAGCACCGCGACCGAGTAGACCTTCACCTTGTCTCTCTCTCTCTCTCTCTCTCTCTCTCTCTCGCTCTCTCTCTTCGGAGAGAGACAGGGACAGAGAGTAAGTAAAGAGTACGCCTCTCCCGGAGATCGTGATTCGGCCAATAACGTAAACAAGCTTTATTGATTTCCGATCGCTCGTCGAAAATCCCGCGATAACACGCCGTTACTCGTTCGCCAATGGGCGGCGAAAGAAAGTCCGTCCCCGACGGCTGGAACGCGACGATCGATTTTTTGCCACGACACTCTTACGTAACCCGCTCGAATCTACGATTCCGCATGGCGACTAGATAGATAGACGCGTCCCGCGATTTCCACCTCGACGACGACGGGAAAGAAGGAATCGGCTTGTCCGCGGAGGATCGAAGAAGAAACCGGCGTGCCGCGGGAGCCGTTTTGGAAAGCGTCGCGAAACGAGGGAAAAGGAGAAAAAGAGATCGCGGCCCGCGACAGCAAATGATATAGAGCGAAAGTGTAAACGCCCCAGCTCTCTCTCTCTCTCTCTATTTCTCTTTCGCTCTCCGGCACTCTCGCGCGTTCTTTCTCTATCTTCGCAGTCTCCTGCCCCTCCCTGCCGCCTTCTTCCTAGCCCCGCGGTTTCTCTAGCTCCGTCGCTCCGACGGGCTCTCCCGATCGCGACACCCGCGCTCACTGTTGCGCAGTTTTTCGAGGTCACCTCAAGTTCATCATCGATAATAGCGCAGGCAAGGCGAAAACAAGCAGCTAGACCTGGGCGTCCCCGATAAATACACATACTACAGATAAAAAATTCCGTCGGATTTGGTTCAGAAACGAACTTTCGTTTGGCCTTGGCAGGCGCCTCGCCCGCGCCCCCGCGCCGCCGCCACCGCCCACCGCCTCCCGTCCCGTCATCCTCATCGTCATTCGCCTTCGCGCTCGCGCGCGACATACGAAAGTAAATTGCCAGCAGCGCGCGCGAATCGTCCGCTACCGAAACCAAACGAAACGAAACGAAGCGAACCGGCATCCGCGAAACCGACGCGACGGACGGATAAAGACGGGGAATCGCGGAGAAAGAGGGAACGGGAAGATGACTAAGTATCGAGTAAATAGATGTACGCGCAAGGAGACGGCTCTCGCGACGGAGAGCGCCGTCGACGAGAAAGAGAAAGAGAGACCGAGATAGACTGGGTGTAGGTTACAAGCGCGCACACCAGCGCGCCAGCACACGCACACGCGCCGCCGGAATCGGCAACGTCGGCAGATGGCAGCATGAATTCCGCGTTTCGCAAACAGGCCATTAGCAAACCGGGTTACGTAACCCCGAAATTTCTTTACCTCGACTAGTTTCACGAGTCCCGATATAAAACGCGTAGCCCCGCCGCCGTCGCCGGCCCCCCGGTCCCCCAGCTCCGAGACCCGACAACGATCTACCGCGGGAACAGGTTTATCGATCGCGAGGACGAAAAACGAGCGATCGATCCTCTCGACGATCGCGTGAACGACTGTGTTCGCCGCTCGGAAGAAAGTCGCGTGTCCCCCTTTCGACCGTGTTTTCTATTGTGCGGACGCGTCGGTACTCGCATTCGTTGCAAATGATCGCGCGAACCTTGATATTCGCGACGCACAATAGACGAGAGACACGGTGCGCCCCTTTTTTTTCGCTCCCAACCCCCTCCGCGATCTATTCTTTGTTCGACTCGGTGCATACCTCGCCGCGTTTAACTGCAATTACGCTATCTCCGTGCCGCGGATGCGTCTACGCCGGATCCCTGTCCGCGCGGATAGCTGTTGCATGTAAAACAAACGCGTGGGCGCGTTGTCACACTTTTTGCGCTCGATTGCTGTTTGGAGAGTCACGCGGACGAATGCGCGGAGTCACCGCGCGCGAAAATAAAGAGAGCGAGCCGACGGAAAAGCTGCGACGACGCGCACGGATCTGCGGCGTCGGAGGTAGAAGCACGGAATGTGCATAACGGTTGAACCGATGCCGGGAATCGCGGTATCGATTCCCGTGAATTGATTCTGGGATTGCAGCGATCGGCCGCGAAACTGGACCGGCATAAGTCGAGCGGTGCCGTTGCAGGAATTCGGCCAGCCGTCGAAAAAGCGGCTACGTCGGTCGAGCGGCAGGAGGTGGGGGAGGAGGGCGAAGAAAAAAGAGGAAACCGAGTCGGAGGGAAAACGAGAAGAGGAGCGAAGAGAGAGAGAGAGAGAGAGAGAGAGGAAAGAAGAGAGAGACGGCAACGGGTGTCCGGCACCGGGAACGTCCCGTGAAATAAATATTTGCTCGATGCGCTGCAACACGCGCCCCTTCGATACAAAGAGACGCAGCACTCGCGAGTGCACGAGCGAATGCGAGTGAGTGCGGAGTCGGGGAGAGCGAAACAGAGAGGATAAAGTGCTTGCGCGACGAGCCTCTGCAACGGCCTGGCACCCGCTATTTTTATGCGGCCGGATTTTACAACAGGTTACCGCGGATGCAAGCGCCGCGTTCGCGGAAAAAGAGCAGAAAACCACGGACGGAGGAAATAGAGGAAAAAACCGTCGGGGGTAGGGGATCGGGCTCGGCCAAAGAAGAGAAAAGGGAATCGCGTTGCGGCGGGACCCGCTCTCTTTCTCTCTCTCGTTCTCCGCCTTTCTATTTCTCTCTCTTTTTCTCTTTCTCTCTTTCTCTCTCTTGGCCACTGCTAGGCGCGGTATCGGTTTTTTAAAAACAATTTTTAGTGCTCGTCGACGAAACCGGCTAAGAATATATCTAGGCCTCGGGAAACGAATTTCTGCTTTCTTTGCGATAACGACATCGAGACCGAGAGAAACGCCGTTCGTCGAGAGCCGGACGGAGAATGATAGAGAGAGAGAGAGAGAGAGCGAGAGAGAACCAGAGAAAGAAAGGAACAGAATGAATAGATTTAAAATTAGACCGCGATAAACGCATCTTTCTCCCGAGTGTGTCGGCTCTATGCGAAACTTCTTTCTCTCTCTCTTCGCTCGCTGAGATTCTCTCTCTCTCTTACTCTTTTTCTCTCTTGTTCTTTCTCCTCCTCTTCTCGTCTCTCTTTCGGGCACGCTCAATAAACAGCAAGCCGCGGGACTATCGCCAGCCTGTTCCTAAGTGCCGAAAAGAATACGCGGTTCGCGAACCGGCCTCCGCGAAAATATTTCGGGCCGCGCGGATTACTGCGCTCTCGAGGATTCCGGGCCGGGTCAGAAGGGACCCGATACCGTGCCGGGGCAGTGGCACGGACGGCGCGCGGCTATTTTAATTTCAAATGCGCGACGATTGCGCTAAATTCGCGGAGAAAAATAACAGACGGGTGCAAGAGGTTAACTAAATCGGTCGCATAATTTCCATTGTTCGCGAGCCGCTCTATAAAATACCGTATTCAGTAGCAATAAAAAAGTAAAACCGACGCAAGTCGACCGATTTGTTCGAATCGTTCGAGCGAAGAATCGGTGGTGGAGAGGAGAGGAGGAGGAGGAGGAAGAGGATGAGGCGCGCGGCCGAAGAAATCCGTTCGCGGGCTCGAAATTTTTCGACGTCGCCACGGCGAATCCGCCTAGAAACGCGCGGACTGGCGAGCATATGCTTGCAGCCGCTGCGCTGTGCCGCGCCGCGCCGGCCTCCTCCGCTCGGAATAAAAAGATCAGAGGAGGCAGCGTCTGCAGAAGCTCGGCCGAAGCGCGCGAGCGAACAAAGAAGCTGCTCGGCTCTCGTTCGGAGCGGATTCCGGCGACAAGTGGTCGCGCGGCGCTGCTACTTTCTATCTGGGCGCGATTTGTTTTTACGTAACCGCAGCAGCCATTAAGAGCCGAAGACGATTAAAGAGCCGGAGGGGGCGGCGGCGGCGGCGGCGGCGAGCCGTGAAACATCGCGCGATTCCGTCGTCGCGTCGGGACGCGAATAAAAATTTCACTTTATCGGGCCGGGCCGTGCCGGCGATAACGCGCTTTCTAAATTGCGTGACCGGCGAAACTTCTAGACCTTGCCCGGCCCGATTGCCGCCGCGTCCGCGTCGGCCCGCGATAACGATCGTCGCTAACTATCGCGCACTAGCAACTACTATCTGACGTCAATCGTTGGTGGTCCTCGAGACGGAGCCACTCGACAGGAAATTCTGTATCGCGGCGGCCGTAACTTTTCCGCTCTCGTAATTCCGCGGGCAAAAAAGACGCGCGCCGGCCGGGCGATAGTTCGCGTAACGAGGCGGCGAGCACGCGGCCGAGTGCGAAGCGGCCCCGCGGCCGAAACACCGGGCCGGCGACAACGTTTAATTCGGACGTTATTGTCGTTAACGAACCGAGAGTAGGTGGAAAGTTTGGCGGAGACCGACGACCCTTGCTACACACAACTATCTCTCGTCCGCCGCTTGAAACGCTGCCAAAAATCACCGCGAGCTGCAATCCCGTTCGGCTCGGCGCCGAAAAATGTCCGTCGCTGGTGTACCACCGCTACGCCGATAGATAGATACGCGGCGGGGACCTTGGCGAGATAAAAAATGCGAAAAACAAATGCCCGTTTCGCCGCGAACGCCGGAGCAAATGACCGATTACGGATCGATCGGACGATCGGGGACACGCCGGTCGGGAAGCGCCGATCGATCCCGGGGCCGTCGCGAGGAATTTACGGGCGAAAACGCTCGCGGATCGGGCCTGGATACGCGGTTGCGTTTTTAACGGCGAGAGCACCGGCTATTTTTGAGGCCGCCGGAACAGGCTGCAGCGGCCTCTGCACTGCGTTTTGTCTCTCGCGCCTCGCCTCGCTATGGCAACATTGTCTTCTTCCACGAGGGAAATAGTAACGATACTCGATAGATCTTTAAACGTCGGACTCGACGCCGTAAAGCCAGGATCGACGCGATGCGCGGTCGATTCTTTTAGAAAACGAAACTAAAATGAAAAAGAAAGCGTTCTGCCACTGTAGATTTCACTTTTAACAAATGAAAAATTTTGAAACAATTAAAGATTATCTAAATTTCGAAGCAATCGAAGATTTTGACGATCGTGTTCCTCTTTCGTCGAAACGAGCGTGCTCCGAGCTGTTTGCCCTGAACAAAGATTCTCGCTAAAAAAAGAAACACGAGAAAAACTTCTCTGAAACCGTTCGAACGAATTCTTCCTTGTGGAGCATATCGCGGCGCTTATTACTGCAACCGCAGACTCTAAAAATAGCCGCAACTTCTTAGCTCCGAGTTTCTTAATTCCGTTTCTCACCTTCCGATAACAATACCTCGCGGATTTGCCGATAGAGAGAGAGAAGTCGAAATCGATAACGACGTTCCGTCACCGCTCGACAGAAATGACACATGGATCCACGAAGATAAATTCGCCGGCCGCTGAGCGGCTTCGACAATGATTTTCGTCGCATTTTTAGAAGGAATCTGCTACCGTGCGTCACGACAATGGAAATTTCGAGACCGGCAGGGTTAAGAATATTTGCAAGGTTTGCGAGTTCGCTGGGACGAATCTAAGGCGATGAGAGGAGTGCGCGAGGAGGGAGGGAGAGCGGAAGAGAGAGAAAGAGAGAGAGAGAGAGAGATTTTTCGGAAGGAGACGAGTGAAAATAACGGCGGGCTAGACGGAGCGGGTCGAACGGGCCGCGCGAACGACGAGCCACGTATAATTTAATGTGTCTAATGATTCGCAGTGCGCCGCAGGAACGTGAGTGGCGTACCAAGGTCGTCGTATTTTTAGTTTAGGCCAATGTTTAGTTGGCCACGTTGGTTCGTCGGAGATAGAGGGACCTTGAATTTCGCGGATAACATCTGCGGCCTTATCGACGGCCCCTGATAACTTTTTCAGTACTAACCTAGTATAAGCCAGCCGTTCAAATATTAATTCGTGAACGCGGCGAGAGAGGCCACACCTGAATTTACTTAACGACGATGCCTGCGGCTTGTTCTGCCGCTGTCAGGACAACCGTTTATTAAAACGCCCACCCCTCGCCTCTCGGCAACGTGCTCCGGGAACCTCCCTTGAGAGGCTCGAATAAATCCAGACCTGACGCCGATAATTCGTTTCCGTTCGAGAACTCTTTCGCCGGAGAATAAACATTTCGGACGATTAACCGCGTCCGGCCTATCGCGAGACTGTTCGCCGCATAATTCGGCGCATAATTCGGCGCATCTGTGACTGGGAACGGCGATTCGCGGAATCAAAGGGTCGCTAAGAAATCGAGGTGTCTGCGCCGCGGAGGACGTAGAGCCACCGCGATAACAGGGTCGCTTATACGTGTCAAACTTCGGGCTTGACCTATCACATCCTCTGTCTTCGCGAGCGAGAAAATAAGCAGCCTGTGCCGCGGAGCCGTCTCGTGACCAGGCGATTAGAAATTCCGTGCAATCACGGCGCAGAGTTTGATGCGAGTCGCCCGTTTCTCGAATCGGTCCCCGACCGTCGCCGTTCCGTCGAAAGCGTTCGACGGAAGCGACGCGAGATACGCAATTCGAGAGACGCTGACACGCGATTGGTTTGTATATATAGCCGCGGTACATTTGTCTGACTGTTTAGGGAGATACAAGTACACATTCGCAAATGCAAAGAGACTGGTAAGCAATGTCATAATGCTTTCGTATCGGCGATATCGCGGCGGTGGAGATTCCGTTACCAAACGTTAAATGGGACGACAACAATGATACAAAAATACTTCGCAAGAGGAATTGGACAATACGAGAGCACGGCACGTGCGAATGTACAGGGCGCGCCAAAAATCGCAGGCCGAAACCCAGGTCCAAAGCCAGTGGAAAGCGCACGATCGAACGTCGAAGCCGTCGAAGCTTGTTAGAGGAGAAAAGGCTGTCTGTCCATGACCTACCGTTTCTACTCGCCGCGACGGCGTAGACGCGTCAGAAAAATCTGCTAGCCGCTTTATCGCTTCGACGACCCTTCTTTTCTCAACCTACATACTAATTTCGACGATTTCGATAAGGTCGCAGAGCCGGTTACGCGTTCGAAACTGTGCATTTGGTCTGTCCTCGGACGTAATTGACTTTATATTTATCGGATAAGACGTATTACATTTTTTTATTACGTTATTTCGTTCACTTTTTAATACAAAAATGTAATACTTCATATTCGACAAATGGGATGGCCAATTGGTATGCCTTCTGTTTTTTTATCCAGCATAATTGACTATTTATCGAATAATACGTATTATATATTTTACTCTTTTATTTTGTTCGTTTTTTAATAAAAAAATTTAATACGTTTTAGTGCATTTACAAAAATAAACAAAATAAAGTAATAAAAAGATCTAGCGTGCCTTATTCCATAAATATAAAGTATAAATATATGTTAATCTCGCGAACACGCCAAAGGCACAGCAGTTGGTCAACGCACAGTAACCGACTCCCTGCCAATCCCCCAGTAATTGTCACAAACCTACAACGACCCGCCGATGCAATCTTTCCATCAAATCGCAAACATTGTTGTAAGTTAATTTGCAGAATAATCTGCATCGGAGGTTGCAATCGCGTCGGAATGAAAAAACAAAAAAAAGTAAAAAATTTCATTATCAAAGCGCGCGGAATTCGTTTATCCAGTGAACCGCCAGCCGCGAGAACCGCGTAAACTGTTGCGGTACCCTTTCCACTGATTTTTGCAACAAAGTTAAGCCCTCTGCAGCCGAGACAATGGCGACGCCCCGACGTTCGAGTGTAATGAGTATGCGTGATGCGATCGATCGGCGATCGACGGCCGCGGGAAACTCGACGAGCGGTTAATCGGATCGGAAATCTCTCCGAGGACGTTAGCCGCGCGCGGAGAAGAGAACAGTCCGCCGTTTTGCATCTTTGCTCGCGGACTTCTTCCGCGCTTGTGCGCGCGTGTTTCCCCGGGGCGTGGAAGCTGCCGCGCGTTCTACTTTCCGTACGCGGACGCGCGAACAGAGATATCAACGTGCGAGCAGAATGTTTTGTACAGAGCGATGCCGAATCGACGCGACTTTTCACTTTCTTGTTGTTTTTCGTCGCTGCGTGCCAATTCGAGCGATCTCGGCGAATTCGGCGGCTGCGCGAGTTCCTCCGCTTTCGGTTAAATTAATTAGTTGAAAGGACGTTTCGTTCGTTACGTCGCAAAGTCGAGTGGATTAGACGAACCGAACGGATGGACTCTCGCTGTATACCTCGCCGCGAGAGTTCGCCGAGAAGCGCAGATACATTATGACGTCATGAGAATGCGAATATATGCAGGCGAATCGTAAATGGTCAACCATATAAGGGATGATGATATCGGATGATTTTTGTAAACGCATGCCAATTAGAAGAAGTTTTAATTGTCCAAGCAGACAGTAGTGCTCTTTCACCGCAACCAAATAAATGAAATTAAAATTAATTAAAATTATATTAAATTAAATATTAAATTAAAAAAAAACTCATAAACAGTAGAGAAATATATATATATATATATATATATATATATATATATATATATATATATATATATATATATATATATATATATTTTTTTATTTATATATAACTTAATTTTGGGGATCGTGATTTTTGTTAGTCTCTGATAAATATTTGCACAAGTCTTTTTAGTTACTTTGCCTTTTTTTTCTGTTTTATTAGAGCGAACCGCTACACCGCAGACGATTTGCGGCCACGATGTATCGACTGTCGGAGGAGAATAATGGAGTAGCGTAACAAAATCGTCCGTGGCAGTGTCAAAGGAGCGGAGGGTCGAGTCCCGGCAGACCTTTCTCCCCTTAAAATCGACAGATCCCATACAGGGCCGTGACGGCGGTCCTTTCGCAGGCTCGACCGTCTCTCCGCTGCCGGTGATTCTGCCAGGACGCAGCTAAATAGTGATCGTTCTTACCTTGCGAAGTTCCTGCCAATTCCGGTGGTTGCAACCCGTGGCCCAATCCTGGAAATTTCACTATCGTCACACGTAGAAGAGCACGCTCGAGCTCGGCGAGCGACCGATCAACGGCCTGTACGCAACATCGCAATTGAGACTCTACAGGGACGAGCGGGGGAGGGCCGGAGAGGTTCCACGAGGTCCGGGAAGTTCGCGGCGAAATTGGCGAGCGCGTGTGTCCCGACGCGGCGAAGCCGATCGACCTAGAAATCCACCGAAACAGCAACCGAGCGCGGCGAAACAGCCGTCGATTTCGATTCAACGAGCGTCTTGACAATGAAAGAATAGCTTTCGGTGGCGGTCTCTCGGTAATCCGGCTCGAATCGATGTTCGAGACCCGGCCCGGCTCGATTCTGAATACGATCCTCTATCCGGAGCATCCGCGCCCTTTGTGCGCGGCGCGCAACTTCTCCCTTTAGAAACCGCGTTCCGCCGGACACTCGTCTCACCTCTGCTCTCGATGATAATAATTGGAGAACCGCGAGAACTAAAAATCCTTTGTCGGAGAAGTTCGAGACCCCGTTGAATCGTTCCGGACCAAATAGACTCTGGTAATCCCATCGAGATGGAATCCGCGGCCGAAGGGTGTTCGAACTTCTCCGACGACCGTCGGTGCGACGGATCGCCGGGTGCAGGCGACGACGGATGTGCGAGCCAAATGAAAAGAGAATTGGTCGGTGCGTACAGGCCAGGACTTGTCGGCGGATCGTACGGCGTACCTGGCAACGGCGTGTGTTCCGTGGCGAGTGCGGCCATACTGAAATTAAAGCCTCCGGTGTGCGGGAAGATTTTCGTGTCGGGTAAAAAATTGGTTGTGGAGGTGTGCTCGGACTCTGGCTCGTGCTCGTTACTGCTCGCGGACGCCGGGGGCCGGTCCGACGCCGCGGCGCCCGAATCCGACGAGTCCTCGTTGTTCCCGCCGTTCCCGCTGTTGCCGCCGGTCAGCTCGAGCGGCTCGCACTTGATGTTGTCTCCCAAGGGGCTGTTCTCCTCGTGCACGCCGTTACCCTCGACCTTGCTCGACAGATGGTTGTTCTTCACCATAGAGAAGTCCGTCGGCGTCGCGTCGTTGTTGTTCAAGGGCGGCGACGTCGTCCTCAGCTTCTTGTCCGTCGACTCGTCGTGCGGGCTCGGCGTCCGTCTCCTGCGGATCTGCGCCCTACGGAGCAGCTGCTGCACCGTGGTGGGCGTCGGGGTGACCGGCGTGGGCGGCGACCCGCCCCGCGGGAAACTCTCGTCCAATTTCTCATGGAACGGAAGATGGTTGCCGCCGGCGGCCAGTGTGCGCACATGGGACAGCTGCCGGACAGAAACCAAAGAAACTGGTGCTATTTAACACTGTGAGGATGATACCTCCCTCCTTTTATTGAGGATCGGAGGCGATTCGCGTCTCTGGCTAACCCTTTCGCTCGCGGATCGAACCGCCGATACGAACCGAGCTAAATAGACTAATCGATAGTGCTTGGCTTTAGCGTTAATTCCCGGGAATTCTGTAATTAAGCGGCCATTTAAATACTTTGCGTCGAAAGTGACGCAGTCGATACCTTGCGAGGGTTAAAGCGGAATTAATTCTTTGAAACTAGATTAAAAGACGCGGATTTTGTTTTCAGACGAGAGAGAGACTAGATTACTGGACGATTACTGAAATGATTCGTTTTAATTTTGAATCAAGAAGAAAAATATAAAACAGTTTTTTAGTGTTTTTATTCGAGTCTGTAACGAAAATTTAAAATAGGCGTTTGGTAGATCTCGGTTCATCCTGAAGATTTGGAACCATAATTCGTGATAGGGACAGGATGCGAGCTACGGACGATGGATGGAAACTCGAACATGTGTTTAGGAAGTTCGGGTCGTCTTAACCCTTTGGCTGCGGCAGATTTTCGTACCTACGGTGCACACAGTATACGATGGTTAATAGACTGCGGATTTGTTTATGGCAAACATGGACAGGACAAATGCAAATTCTCACTTATTACAATTATTAAAAGAGGAATGACATTTTTATTTATTATACGTTTCTCACAATTAATTTTGACAATCTTTATTCGTTAAAATCATTACGCCAAAGAGTTATGATCTAAATGAGTGAAACATGAAGTAACAACTTGTTTTAATTCCTTCGATATTCGTTGATTTTATTGTCCTGTCTTTGTCTCAGCCCCCGAACTATAACAGTACTTTTCACATTTAATAATAATAATTTCTGATAAAATTTTCGGGTTGCCAATAATCGTGGAAAATGTACCGAGAGTGCATTACAAGGATTTAGACAGCCACGGTAGTCAACGTGTCGAAGAACGGGGCCACAGTTTTCCGAAAGGTGCGCCTTAGAATTCGATGCACCGAAATTTCTGACGTATTAAAAGAGCCCGGCGTCGGTGTCCGTTGTAATTTGTAAATGGTGTCGCCCCGGTAACACGGTTCTGCAATATTCACGCGAATGAGGACAGAGCATCGAAGCGAAGGATTCGCGGCTGATCCGCTGAAATAGCCGCGGCCCTCTATAGACGGATATGCCCGCGTTGGTTAATAAGTAAACCGGCTCCGGGTCCTACTATTACCCGATACGCACGTATTTCTCCCGTTTAATCGTTTACTTTCTCCGATTACGATTGCCCGGTTTCTATTTGTAACGGGCCCGGTTATCTTTGTTTGCTTGACCTATGACAATTATGGATTGGGATCAAGATGGATATACATTGTGCAGCGAGATAACGGGCCTCTTTAGTCGAAAGTCACGTCTCTATCAGAGATAACATGCAAAAGCATAATCGATCCGCGAGCTGGGAGCATGCGACACGACGGTGTACACGCATGGCGGCCGATCGTTTCGCGGTGTGCTCGACCGTGGACGAGATTAGAGGACTCTCGAGCACCGTGCTGAAGCTTGCTGTATTTTTTCCGCGCGCGGCTCCGGGACGGCGACGGAAGAGCGGAAGGGTTTTCGAGGGAGAAGATCAGAGACGGAGAAAAATAGAGAGAGAGGATGAGAAACTAGAGGGAGAGGATGAGAGAGAGAGATATAGGATGAGAGAGAAGAGCGTGAAGTGAGATAGAGAGATAGAGATAGAGAGAGAGAAAGCTTACCTCGTCCCTGTCCGTTTGGTCCGCCTGTTGCGTGAGCCCCGATACCCTGAGGACCTCGGCGGTCTTCAGGAAGCTGCTAAGGGAACGCTGATGCACGTTCACCTCCCCGTGATAGATGAACTCCACCAGTGCGTGCAAGTCGCTGAACGCTACATCCTGAAGTACTATCACCGGGTGTTTGCACGGGGTGCTCTGCAAAACGGGGATTGGCGGGGAGGAGAACAAGAAGAGACATTTTCTCGCATTAGTTCAACATTGACGTTCCACTCGATGATCGTATCGAGTCGGGGCCGACGAGGGGAGACAAATAAGAAGAACAGAAAACCGGATGAGACGCGGCCGTCTGTCCTCGTTGAATAGGGACAGGGAGAAAGAGAGAGAGAGAGAGAGAGAGAGAGAGAGAGAGAGAGAGAGAGAGAGAGAGAAAGGGAGAAACGAAGAAAGAAAGAGAAACAATGACGACGAGAGGGGTTGGGAAAACCAACGGGAGTTTATCTTACCTTGAGCAATTCTCTAAAGTAGGGACTGCAAGCGGAGAGTACGACGCGATGCGCTTTGAGGCTCTTGCCATCGCAGGCCAGTGTGACGTCCACGAAATCCTCATCGTCCCTCAAGTTCTCAAACGCCGACGTGATACTGCTTTGGTAATTGTTCCATCGCAGGCAAAAGTGTTGCGTATCTACCATCGTTATATCTATTCACCTATAATCAGAAAATAATATTGTGCGCTATTATAAACCGTGACCGGGCTTATCTTATCGGGGCTCGAATAAAATTTCTTCTGCCTCTCTCTCTCGCTCGCCCCGGCTCGGCCCGGCCCGGTCCGACGCGGACCGAGGAGGGTTTTCGGGACGGACGGAGGAGCTCGTTTGGCTCGGCCGCAGCCAATCGGCGATGCGGGCCGCGTCCTCGCCAAGGAGACGCGAAATCAGAGGACTCGAGTTTTCTAGGTGCACGATATCGCCGATAAGCCGGCGATAATTTTTCGATAACCGTCCCGTCCGAGCCGAAGTACGCCGTCGCGCGAACCAACGAGACCCTGCCGGAGCCGCTGGGAGACCCGAAATTTTTCGACGGCCGTCGCGCGACCGTTTGTTTTCGAGCAATTAGTCGAGCCTCCGGGCGTAGGTGGGACGCGCTAGACCAGCACATGTCAATTTAGCGGGGCCGTCGAAAACTTATATAACGGCCGCATTAATCCGCGGATTCGGCCGGCCGCGGGCCCCCGTAGGTGTCTCCTCGCGCTCCGGAACATATGTTATTAATTCCGAGCGAATAAAAATACGAGCTGTCGGACGACTCGCTGCTGTCCCGCTCTGTCGGCGGCTCCGCTGCAAAACAACACACTTCGGCACCGAGTTATTCCGCCGCGGTATTTTTACGTGCCGCCGGGACCGGGCCGAACGGCCGACAATCTCCGTGGTTCACTCGCGAGACCCACACCGTGGATCGTGGGCCGCGGATCGTGTGGATCGTGCGGATCGTGCGGATCCAACGGGCACGAGAAGCCGGGCGAGACGCGCGCGCGACGCCTCGGAGCGGAACAACCGTGCGCGAATATTAGAATCGGGTCGGATGACGTTTCTACCGGCGAATAAGAAATTGAAGAGTGCATGCGGCCATGTAAAAATAGACTACGCCGAGAAAGAAGAGTTACACACTGCTTTTTTGCTTTGCACCATACAAGAAAAATTAGGTCGCCAGGCTGGAGCGAAGCCAGAACGTACGATTAAATAATTCTCTCCGCCACTTATAAAAGCGCAGGCATTAAATGTGTGCTGATAGTGTTATCTTAGCGAAATGATAAAAAAAAAAGAAACGGAACGGAGAAATGAAACGGAACGATCTTAAAACAAATTTACAGTGCTGGCTGCTCTCGGCGAGAAGCCTCGCGGAGCCAGAAACACGTCTCTCGGTGGTGTGCGGGAGCGTGTGCGGCCGCCAGGCCATGACAAAAGCCTCGATACAACGGAATAGAATTAATGATCTCGGATAAGGAGCGGTTTCCTTTCCTTCTTTGCTCTTTTCTCGCCTCGTTTTCGTCTCGCTTCTGTAACCGCGTTATTTACGATAATGCCGCGCGCATAGTATTTTGGAACGTTTCCGTTGATAATCGTATCGCCGAATCCCGTAGGTATTTTTACGCTCGGCTCCGCTACGAAAAAATAGTAATCGAGAATAGTGGGCGCGCGAGAGACCGGTGCCCGCAATTCCTCCGTTTCGCCGCAATATTTTGGGTACGCGATTATCACGGACGCACCGCGCCGTGCTCGCTCGCGCGCGAGAGCGAGAGAGGAGAAGAGAGAGAGAGAGAGAGACAGAGAGAGAGCGCGCAAAAGAAAGAGAAGGAGTGGCGATGGTGACGGGAGAAGAAAGGAAAAAAAACGAATTTGTTTATCGTGCGGTCGGCGATTCGAAAACTGTTTTCGGGCCTACGACTTTTTCGTTTTGGTTTCCTCCTCGGGTTCGCTATCAGCGCACAGCTAAATTTATGTGTGACGAGTCCGGCGCGATAAGTTTCGCGGTCTCGTGAAAATCCTGGACGATAGAGCCCGCAAAGAACCGTGGCCGGACCATAGGACTACGACGGCGTATACGAGAAGCCGACCGGTTTATTTACCGTCAGAAGCGCGGATATGTATTCGGCGAGTGTGACAACGGCGAGGACAACGACGGCACCGCGAAAGTCGACCGTTTATTTACCGTCACGGCCGCCAAATACATTTCCGCGCCTGTGTCGCGTCGTCGCCGCGAGCGAGAGCACAGCAAAACAAAAAATCCGCGAGAGCCACACACGCACGCACGCACGCACACACGCGCGACCCGGGATTTCGTTGTCCGCACTCTGGTTCGCGGCCGGATAATGGATCAGCGGCGCTGGGAACTGTCGTTTTCCTTTCTACTTTCGTTTTCGGAACTGGCCACGAAAATCACCGGTACCGATCGCGGCGACGATCTCGGTTACATATACACACGCACACACACGGCGAGAGAAAAAAAAGAGAGAGAGAGAAAGAAAGGCGACGTGACGCGAGCAGAGACCGGTGTCTCGTCGTCGGTGTACTGATTACCTTTTCCCTTGCGACCGCGGCTAAATGGCTGTTACGATACTCGTAATTTCTAAGGCACATTCACCACCACACTATCCAGACGGGAATCACAGTTCGAAAAGAGCGGCTGCGTTATCGCGTGAGCACACCTATCACTCGTCATGCCGCGTAAGCTAATGACCGGCAACAATCAACTGAAATTGAAACTGGTCCGCGTTTTATCTCCACAACGCCACCTCGTAAAAAAGTGCGCACTTCACAAGTTCGCGAATAAGTCCCCTACACTCGGCCAGTAGTGCTGGTTCGTGCCGGAAAGTCATTCTCGACGGGGGCCGATCGGGGCGCGATCGACGAGCGCACACACGTCGCTCTCCTCGCCGTGCGGTACGCGCGTACGTTCGTCCGCGCGTCCGTCTGTGCGTCAGTGCCCTCTCTTCCTTCGTTCGATCCTCGCGTCGTCGTCAAACACGGGAAATCTTAAACCGAGGGTTTATCGATCGATCGGAGAATTCCCGTCTACTCGAGCGAGAACCGCTCGTCGAGATTCGAATCTCTGTAGTCGGCACCAAGTGGCTCGCGCGATCGATCGTCGATCGTCGATCGTCTCCCGTGCGAAATTTCCGCGCTGAAATCACCGGGAGGCTCCTCCGCGGAACAGATCGCCGAAGCTTGCAGCTTCGCGCGTGGCTCGAGAAAAAATGTGTCGAGGAGAAAAGCAAAGAGACAGAGAAAGGGATAAAAAAAGAAAGAAAGAAAGAAAGAGAGAGAGAGAAAAAGAGAGAGAGAAAAAAGCGCACTGGCGACGGCAGTCGGATTGATAAGCCCTCGCCGTCGTTTCCCGCTTCTCTCGAGCTACGATTCGTCGATTCCGCTGATCGAGGGAATCGCGAGCAAGGATCACATGTCGCTCAGAGCGCCGCGAGAGAGCAACGAACGAGAGAGCCGACGAACGCGAACAGGAACACGAGCGACGAACAGAGAGGACGAAGGAGAGGAGGGAAGTGCCGCGCGCGGCGCACCACGATCCCCCGTACCGTTCGAAAACCGGAAACGCAGGACTACGAGGACGGCGAGGACGGCGAGGACCACGAACGCCAGGACACGAGCACGACGAAGGAGAAGACGATGACGACGACGACGACGACTCGGGTAGGGTCTGAACGGTGTGCACACACGTTGCCGAGCAGCGCAGTCCACCGGTGGCCTCGTTCTCCGTCACATACCGTGCGAACTAACCCCCGAAACGTCACGTCACGACTGTGCAGCTGTGTGCCGTCGTCGACGACGACGCGACGCGGGCGTACGTCGCGGCGCGGCAGCGAGGCCGCACGAAAACGTACGAAAAGCCGGCGATCGCCGGTACGACGAGCGAGAACGACCGACAGGAGCGCGCGGGAACGACGGAGAGCGACGCTACGGAGGGAGAGACCGGGTGCGACAGAGAGAGAGCGAGAGAGTAGGACGAGGCGGTGTGTGCGCGCGCGAGAGGGCCGGAGCGGGACGGAGAGAGAGAGAGACCGGGGGAGAGAGAGAACCGCGCACACTACGACGGAAGAGCACGCGCACACGGACGCGGGACGCCGAGGGACACACCGAGAGACTACTAGCCAGCCGAGAGGGAGGAAGAAGAAGAAGAAGCGGCAGGAAAAAAAGAGAGAGCGCCGGAGCCGGGAGGGAACCGAGCGGGAACCGGAGGGACCCGAGAGGGACACGAGAGGGAGCGAGCCTCCTGCCAGAGGAGATTCGGCGGAGGATCGTCGAGAGGAGCGACGACGGGGCGTCTCGAAATTTCGCTGGATCGAATTCGCTTCTCCTTAAACCCTACGCGGACCTGTTCGTCAAATAGAGACGACTGACTCGATCTACGGCCACCTATATGTCCGCTCGATCCCAAGGATCGAGATTTCGAAACGCAACTGTGCGTTCTCTGTTCCGGCCGCGAGCGAAGTATACTTTGGATTTGCTTAAACAGCCAAGGAAGAGATAAGAGACAGCTCTACTTTGCCCCCTCTTAATCACAAGTGTCCTGGGTAGGCGTGGTTTCGCGGCTCTCGACTCTGACGAGGCCAGGCCAGAGCCCCGTGGACCAAGCTACGTACCTGTGTCTGATCTCGGGCCGGCTGGATCTACTTAGATATTGCCTGGGTCCGATAGAGTATTCCTATCTGCACGGAAAGCGATTAGGAAGGCTGTTCGGAAAATTCGTTTCAAACATCCTGTATGAATTCAATGAAATCTGAAAGGAACTTTCTGGACGACGCAATACGAACCGCCTTTATTGCTCTTGGCTTTGAGAAAGTCGGAGCGATCAGCGTTCGCGTCGAATCTACCGAAAGCTTGACGGATATTCCTCCCAGCACAGATTTCAGCAATTTCGTTGCCGCTGGTTCGAACGAAACCTGCGCTCCGAGGAGCAGCGCGTATCCGCGTTTGATCTACAACGTCAGAATCTACTTAAATCTTGTCAGAATTCTAGAATGCTCCCTAGGGAGCAATCTCGGCTCGAGCCTGCTCTATCTAGCGCGGCCTACATATGCAAATAAGGCTGATAGAGCGGCTGCTTGCTTATCTGCGGTCGTTGCGGTGGCAGGAGCGATTCGCCTAAAATCGAGCAGTTTTTCGGCGCGTTCTGCGTCCGGCTCGCGCGAGCAACCGAATCGAAACATAGAGAAAAGAAAAACCGGCGGAGAAGAAAGAGATAAATGGATGGTTCTAGCTACGTTCGACTCGGTCCTTGTTCACCTGGCTCTCCGTCCGTCCTTCCGCAGGCTCCCGCGAAATACGAAAACAGAGCGGCGGTCCACGGACGGGCGGGTAGAACGGGCGGGAAATTCGAACGTTGTCACCGGCACGCAGGGGCAGCAGGCAGAGGCAAGCACGCACGCACGAGCTACCCACCTAGCCACGTGTTCTCACTGTGTTCGGGATGCGGGCAGCCACCGTGACGCAAATTGCCGCGCGCTCCACGCTCTCCGGAATGCGAAGGATCTGTTGCCGGTCCGCTTCACACACTCGGACACCAACCAGACATATCATCACCACCACCCACCACTGTGTCGAGCACGCCGGCGACGATACAGAGGGAGAGATAGAGGGAAAAGGAAGGAAAGAGCGAGGGAAAGGGGCAGAGAGAAAAAGCGAGGGAGAGAGGGAGGGAGCAAGCGATAGAGAGAGAGGTAGAGAAAAAGAGAGGTAGAAAGAGAAAGAGAGAGAATCAGCGCGGTGTCTCGCTCGCGTGGACACTCGAGCGATCGCGTTAACGGAATAGGCACACACCGGACCGGCCAGTCAGTCAGTCAGTCAGCCAGCCAGCCAAGCCAGCCAGCCGTTGACACGTCGAGGAACAAAGTCACTGTCACGGCGGCGCAACACGTTCCGAGCGCGTAAGAGAGGGAGGAGGTGGAGCCCTCGCTCCAGGCGAGGGTGGACAAAGAGAGAAGGAGAGAGAGAGAGAGAGAGAGAGAGAGAGAGAGAGAGAAGAGAAAGCGGGAAAAAGAGATCGCGCGTGCGAGAGCTAGAGTGAGAGGAACCGGGGAGGAAAAAAAAGGAAGGTGTGCGTAAAACGTAAGGTAACGTTAACCGTGCCGTATCGCGTCTTGCCGCGTCGCGTCGTGCCGTGCCGCGTGTCGCGTCGTGTCACGACGACACCGCGAGAGCCACGAGAAGCGCCGAGAGTACGGGCTGCAGCTCCCGAGCCTGGTTAGGACTAGCGAGAACACGCGGGGGGAACGGCGCCCGCCGGCCGCCGTTATTCTTTATCGGAGCATGAGACATCTGTCGTAATAAGTGCGGACTAAAAAATAGTGCGTACGCAGGGACAGAGACAGGGAGACCCCGAGCCGAGGAACGAAGATCGAACCGACCGCGGAGAGGAAAGAGCAACGGAGAAAAGAGAGCCAATGCTACGATATGGTGGGGAGCTTTATGCCTGTGGCCGCATCGGCCCACCCCTCTCCCCGTCGTCCAGCCCACCTCTTTTCTCTTCTCCTCTTCTCTTCCCTTCTCTCTCTCTCTCTCTTTTCTCTCCTTCTCTCTCCCGCTCGCTTTTTCCTCCGCGAACCCTCCCCTGTCGTTCGGTCTCGCTCCCTTTCTTTCTCGCCCCCTAACTCTCTTGGCCTTCTCCTTCGGCCTCTCTCTTCTGCTTTTGTGCGCGAAACCCACCTCGCTTCATCCGTTAACCCACGAGACGAAAATGCGCAAAGCTAACGACATCCAATTAAAAGCGTTAGAGCCAGGATTCCCGAAGGCACCGAACGCCGCGATCGCGTCTAGATCCGCGCGAGATCGAGGTGCTGCGAGCCGGCGGGATGATCGCACGGTTCTTTCCGTTACTTTCCCTCGAACCTGTTAACGTCACCGCCGCGCGACGAAGGACACCTTTTGTTCTATTTGGGTCCTCCCCCTCGTTGGAGCCTGTACTCCGGGGGTTGGAAAAAAAGCAGTCCGTCACCGAGGGGCAGCCAGCCACACGGGTCTAGCCTTCGGACAGCCGAGAAGAATGCTGTCCGCAGAAGTAATATTCCTAGGCATCCGAACATCCATAAAATCGTTGGCTGCTATTTCGAAGCGCGCACCCCTGCGCTTCTCCCCTCCGGATCTCGCTCGGTTTCTCTCCCTCCGTTCTCGCTTCGTCCCTTTCTCTTTATCTCGCTCGCTCGCTCTCCTTCTCTCTCTCTCTCTCCCTCCCTCTCTCTCTCGCTCTCTCCGTCTCTCTCTCTTCTCGGAGAGAGCTAGATTCTAGCTTCCATCCATCTATTCGACAGTCGGCCTGCCTGTCTCGCGATCCCTTCTGCCCGTCCTGCTCCTGCTAAGCTCGCGCCCGCAGCTACTATCCCCTCCGCCGGTGCTGTAGGCGACCCCACTCGATTCGCCCCTCAAAAAATCATTACGCCCTTCCGCGGGCTGCGCATGAACGCGGTTTTAATTCGCTACTAGAAAAGTAAAATGTAAACGCCGCTGGATGAGAGGGACGACGACGACGACGACGAGGAGGAACCGGGGGGTTGGAGGGCGCGACGCGGGGCAGGAGGGAGTTGCTGCTGCTGCTGCTGCTGCTGCTGGCTTAGAGAGAGGAAGGAGGACGGGGGCGAGGGCGACGTAACGGGCGGCAAGGGTGGCGGGGAGGAAAGAGAAAGGGAGAAAAAGGAGTAGGGTAAAGCGAGGGAAAAAGCGAGCAAGGGTGAGAGGGCGCGCTCGTTCGCTCGCTCGAGAAGCCGAGAGAGTGCGGGAGCGAGAGAGCGGGAGACGATGGAAAGACGGAGAGATCGGGAGAAAGAGAGAGAGAGAGAGAGAGAGGAAGGAGCAAAGTTTCGCGGACGTAGCCGAGGACGAGAGGCGAACGAGGACGAGGAACGCGACTGCGAGAGCGCGACGTAGGACAGATCCTTTTTCCACCGACGCGACAGGAAGAGCAGTACCTACCGGCGGAGCGGAAGAGGAGGCCGAGGGGCGGACGGGGACGCGGGAGGAGGATACGCTCCCCTACTTCTCTAGGGGTTCCATTGTAATATTTATTGATTGGATTCCTAGGAGCCAAAGCTGAGGGCTGTGCCGCCTATACGTTCGACTAGATCGGCTAGAAAGGCTTCCTCGCGAGCGCTCCGGGCCCTTTTTTCTCTCTATTTTCGCCGGCGACTCCCCTTCGGTCGGCTCTGCCGTGCTCCCATTGACCTTGGTCGAATAATTCGCGGCCGATGCTCGGACCCGTTCCGCTCGGCGCCGATCCGCGCCTCTCCGCGCCGCGGCCGAATAGGTCCGAGCGAGAAAACCCGGGGATAAAAAGCCGCGAAAGGAACAAGAGCGCGGATATATTGATCCCATCCGCTCGGAAATTTATTGCGCGGCTGTGCACGCGCCTCTAAATGAAACGTTCGCCACGGCGCGCGTAACTCCGCGCGAAATAATGAGAATTATCCGCGCGCACGATGAATCCTCTCTGGTTCTCCTTCCCTCTCTGCCACGCGCGTTTCGTTTGCCCTTTTTGTCCGACCATTTTGTTTGCCCACTTTGTCCGACCATTTTGTTTGCCCATTTTGCCCGACCATTTTATCCGGCCATTTCGTCGGCCCGCTTTGCCTGCCCGTTTCGATCTCGCTCGATCTAGGATCCCCCCGAGCTTCCCCTCGGGATGGCCGCGACGGTGCATTCTCGAATTCCTGTAGAAACGGCCGCGAAGGAGTCTATGATGAGTCGACTGGCCTTGAACGTGCATACTCGGAACGCCATCGGTGCGCTGTCCGTGTTCGCGGATCGAGGCTGCGCTTGAAAAATTAATGTCGCGAACAGGAGAGAGAGAGAGAGAGAGAGAGAGAGAGAGAGAGAGAAGGACGGCGAAAGTGGAAACGTGGCCCCGGTTCGGTTCCAGCGGGTCCTGTTGTCGTAGATCGCCGGCGGCGCATCGGACGAGACGCGAAATTTTCCGAACCGGATTGATCCGGCCGTTTCAATTATTTTTACACCCGCCCCATTTCCCACGAGGTCCTCGTGAAACGCTACGGGGATCCGAGCGTATTTCCAGCGTGGTCTGGAATCTTAATGCAACGGGTCGCCGGTAATTATATTATCGGGAGGAAGAGTCGGTCGCCTCGGTCATGGAGCAGAGAGGAGGATTGCCGGCTCTGCCGATCCTCCGTCCGGAGAGAATGCACACGACGTGTGCCGTTGTTCGAGTTCAAGGCTACCACCCGGAGATCGCTACCCCGTAACAGCCAGCCCCTGGCCTTTTCATCTACTAGCACGCACTGCCTCCTCCCGACAGCCTACGTCACTCCCGTATTCCTCTCGGTGTGCTCCACATTCGGGTAGCGACGAATAGCTCCTAAAATCTGGGACTTTAAGGTGGGACACCTAGGGTAGCTTGTCAACCTATCTTTAAGTAGAATCTCCAGCCGGGAAGTGGAGGTCGTTCGAGGAAACGTCGGATCAATTAAAGGAAGGGATAAGTGTAGGAGAAAATGGCGGGATGGACGGTAAATTCTATCAAATTATCTCTCAACTTGTAAAAAGAAAATGGACAGTTAGGGAAGGAGAGATACGATTATCCGAGTCTCGCTCCTCGCTTTGATATTGTCAATCAGCAATTTTAGAAACGAACCGCCAGGTTATGTTCCAGGTTGTCCAGGTTTTTGTTAACATGCTGAGGGACAATTGGGGAGAATTTACCGTAGATCGGAACAGGGTCTTTGAGACCTTTTCTTGCCGGATGACTGTTTAGACCAGTCAAGATTTCATCGACTCTTTCTTAACCCTTTTCTAACATAAACGCCTGAGAAATGGCGATTCCTACACGAGGGAGTGTACGCTCGCCGGTGCCAGGCACCCTCGGCCCTTTTTTCGGCGGTTTTGGGAGCTCGGTGTCTATGCATGCGGCCGCTCATTAAACCGTGGCTCACCTGCCGGGTAACGCGGCTGCCAACGATGAACGCGCCGCATGAATTCGTCCCAATAGACGGAAACTGCAGCGATAAAGAATATCATCCTCTTCGGGCGGCGTGTACGCGCGTCCTAAATGCACCGTACACACGCGAGGGCTCACCCCTGGAGGGCGAGAGGACGGGAGGGCAAGGCGGCGGCAACGGCAGTGGCAGAGCGGCGGTGGCAGCAGGGGCAAGAATATGCGGGGCCTCGAGTCTCTACGCGGCCGCAATCGTACGTGCCTTTTCTCCCCTCCCGCCACCTTTTTCCTTCCCGTCCCTCTCGCACCCCGAGAGAGAAAGAGAGAGAGAGAGAGCCGGATCCCTACCAACCTCCTGCCGTCACCTCCCTCGTTCCTCATCCCTCTGGTCTCTCGCGCCAGTGTTTCGTTCGAACCGGTACCCTTTTCTCCCCCTCGTCGCCCCGCTGGTCCCCCGTGTGTCCCCTTCCCCGCCGCGCCATCCACGGGTCCCTCCGCCGCCACTGCATTCGCAAACATTTGGCGGCCGTTGACCTCGAACGGGCTAATCCGCCGACAGCCAAACAACCAATTATTTCTTTTCGTCGGTGTAGAGTAGGTGTCCCGGGCCGATACACCACGACCGACGCCGACCTGGGAATGTGTTAGGGGGCCAGGCCACCGATGCCACCGACGTCGACGCACCGGCGACGTCAGGTGAGAATTGCTCGGTCAATTTCCTTCGGCCGCTCTTACTCGCTCTGTTCTTCTCTGTTTCTCTCTCTCTCTTTCTCTCTCTCTCTCTCTTTCTCTCATTCTCTGCTTCCTTCTCTAGCTTTCTTGACCGAGTCGGAGGACTTAGAGAAACCCTCGGAGACCCGTCTCCTCTCGTCTCCTCTCCCTGCTGTTTAGCGAGCAACGAGGATGACGACGGGCCAGTGTTTGACCGAACCAAAATAACCGGCGGTGGCGTCAGCGGCTAGTCATCGAACAAACTCTCTCCCTCGGCGATGTTCAGGTAGAGAAGAATTGGGTTCCCACATTTTCCACGATCGTTCGAGAGCCGTCGAGTACCCGGCATACGGGCCCTCCAACTTCTGTCTGCCTAGGAACGATTATTAGGCGTACATGTTGCGACGTACTCAATGCTCGTTCTCCTCTCTGGGCCTTCTTAGTCTTTTTGGTTTTTGCTTTCTCTTTCTCCTTTTCCATCGTTTGCAAATGTAATTTGTAATAAACGAGTTCGTCATGTATATTTTTATCATAGATCAATATCAAAGTGGCCAACTGTAACGTAGACTGTCCCAGTATTTTTAAAGAATTTTTTGGGAACGCTTCTGTTTTTAGATTACGATATCGCTATTTTTTGAATATCGTGCAATGCTGTACTCTTCAAAGTTTATTAAGGTAAATAAGATTAATCCATTAGGCGATCTATTTAGACAGCGAAACTATTGCCACATCTTACGTCTCTATAACTTCCTCGTCGATCGTTACCTGCACTCTCCGGTTAAGCTAAAACGTTTTGATATGATCTATACTCTATATTCTGCTAATGGGTTTTCCCCGTGAAATAAACAAATAAATTGCGGGATCCTCCTGGTGAGCTGAAATCTATGCGTACCTCGACATGATTTACGCTGTATATTCCATTGATGGGTTTCTTCCCACGAAATAAATAAACGAATAAATTAGGGGATAGTCCAAGCACTTATGAGTCATTTGCGAGCATGAAAACGAGCATAAACCAGCGAGGGAAAATCCGAGAAGAAAGCGAAGACGACGTTTCGAAATATCTACGTTATTGGAATGTATCGCAGGCCGCTTTCGACGAATCGCAGAGGATCAGAATCGATTACGTCTCTGCGCTAATGTGGAAGATCCGTGGGAAGAGCGCAGCGGCTGATCAGCAAGGGCCAGGCTCCCTGTCTGACTAGTACTAGGCGCGCGCTACTTGCCGGGTCTAGCGCGTGTCTAGTCCGCCGGTGCATATCGCCTCGTTCCACTGCAACTACGGGTTAACTATCGGTGCACTCCGACTACTGCAGCCGCGGCACGCGCGGCTACGCCGCTTCATCCGGCGTTCGGATGCATCTTCCGCGGAATCCTGCAACGGCGGAACGAATCGATCGAGCCTTAGACGAGCTGCTTAATCGAATTAGCCCGCGAAGAACAAACGGAGAGAGACGGGTCGGGTGAAAAATTCGGGTTGCCGGTTCCCCGACGATTTGTCCCCGCGTGTCTCGCAACGACCTACTTCTCCATCGCGCGGTTAATCGAGACACGATGATCCGCCGAATATATTTCCGTCGAATATATTCTCCACCGGCTTAAAAATACTGAAAATGGGTCAGCCGGTTGTATTTTTAATTGTGCCGCAGACGTATCTGCGTAGACGGCGAATTTGTCGACGACTGAGTCAAGCCGACGGGGCACGGCGACGGATCCCCGACTCGCTCGGCCCTCGATTCCCGGCAAAAACCGCGGGATCGGTTTCCACGGAATTCCGGAAGCGACCAGGCGATGCACGGACCGCCTCGGCCAATCGACTTTCGAATCGTTCTTGCACCTTCCACGAGGATACCGTTACTCCGCGGCGGCACAGCTGAACCCGAAGCCCGCGCGAACCCGACGAGGGACGAGCAGTTTTTTCCCTGCCGATCTGTAAATGGCGCTCGAGCAACCCGGACCGCTTCTAGCGACAGCCTCGAGTTACGCGTGCAACGGCTAACCCGAATTTCGGTCGAACAGTCGATTAGGGTTGCGGAGCCGGTAACTTTGGGGTCCGTTTTTGCTCTTTTCTCCCGCATATCTATCTTTATAATCATCCAATAAGATATATTACATCTTTTTATTCTTTTACTATGTTCACTTTAGCATATAAAAATATAAAACGTCTTATTTGGTAAATGAAGCGATAAGTTGAGTGATTAACAGGCCATAATTAAATTTATATTTATCGATTAAGATATATTACATTTTATATAGCCAAAAATAGAGAAAATATAAGAATAAAAGAATCGTTTTACTCAAAAATAGTCAAAATGAAAGAACATTTTCTTATCGAAAAGTGAACAGAATACAAGAATAAAAAGAATGTTTTATTCGAAGATAAGTCAAAGAAAAATTAAATATGTCTTGTTCAATAATCGTTTAATTAATTATCAGCATCGCAGTTTAATTCCCGCAAGCGCTAATTTTTTTTATGCTAGACACAAGGAGAGTTTTCGATCTACGAGAAATTCGATCATGTCAAAACGGCACGCGTCTCTCCGCCACGGTTGCGCGCTCGCAGGGCTCTTGATCCCGTCTCTGTCGAAGCGAGAGCAAACGGGTGACATTTTTTCCATCGGTCCGTTAGTGGGTGCGCGCCAGTGCACATGTGCGCGTACACACGGCGAAACAAAGAAGCAACGGAAGAACCGTGCGCGGCCGTTCGCATAAATACCCGGCTGCTTTCTCGCCCGTAGCGATGGGATCGAGCGAATCGCGAGCGAGCGACGCGTTCGGGCTTTCCCGGTACAATTTCGAAGGTAAACGACGGGTCGTTTCGCGGAGGCGCGCTCTCTCCGGCATTGTTTTTCCCATGAATTCGGCGGCGTGATCGTCGGCTCAACGACGTTCGCCGCGGCTGCTAATTAATCGGGATTCCATGCGACGTCCGGCCGCCTTCGCGCGCGAAGAATTTCTGCCGGTGGCAGAGGCGATGATCAGCGCGACGCGTCAACCTTGACGATCGTCTCTCGCTCTTTCGCCGAACGTTTCCGTGACGTTACACCGTCGAAAAAATAGTTCCGCCGTGGAGGCCGTGGAGGCGCGAATTCGCTTCGCCCCGTTCGCCGAGCGCATTTTAAATTCAGATTTCTATGTCCTTCGGCCCGCGAGCGAAACAACCGCCGCGCCGGCCACGCTTAGGCGGCGCTCCGCGGCGAAACGCATTCTACTAGCTGTACACCTTCCTGCAAATGCAGCCGCCGAGTGTCTCGGCACCGCTTCTCGTAATGGCTAGTCTTCCATGGAGCCGCGCGATGAATCTCGATGAGCGCCGGCGAAATGCACGCCCGGCAACGGAGCCCGGCCGAGAGAGCCATTGTATCGACTTTGTTCCCCGATAAAAATTTACCAAATGGTCCGCGAAATATATTCATGGTTAATCGCGAGCTTCGACACCGAGGACGACGACGAAAATGCAGTCCTCCCTCGAGGAGAAATCTAGCTCGGAAGTAAGCCATCGAATTAAGGCTACTGAAAATCGTCAACTTTCTCGCAAGACTTTCAACGAAATTACAAGGCGCGAGTGAACTTTGATCGAACGTTTGAACAAGTACCGATGTTGCGATACGAATTAAAAGGAATATAAAAATATAAATTAAACATTTGCGATGGAGTTGTGGCTGCAGGCACCGTTGGGAATTGTTGTATCACGTTTCAAAATAGTTTTAACGTTGCCAAATTTGTTTGTGCTTTAAAAAACTGGTCGAGTGAGTCATAAAAATCGTACGTATAAAACGCAGCAGGTTATATAAAGCGGAAACATTACAGGTCGGAAAAACGATTTTGGTTTTCTGCTTGAAGCTGCACCGACTGCAAAGGGTTAATAACCCGTGGGCCCTTCCTTTGTTCTTATCACAGTATTTTTTCCTCTCGCGCTATTTGCGTCTATTTCATGTCTTCGCCGGTTCGCTAAATATTCATAATCTTTCCTTTCCAATCAGCTACTGCGGCATTCGAGAATAAATGTACAAGTGTTTTAAGTAAACTCCAATTAATTTCTATCGAACTCGTGTCGGGTGAAGTGCCTGGCCAAAAATATAAACACGCTCGGTTCGTTATCGTTCGCATCCCAGAGAAACTCTACACTTTTACGGTATCAGACAGAGGAGTGACGGTAAAATATCAACCGAACCGCTCTGCATATTGCATGCCGCGTAATATCCAATTTTAGGCAATCGAAGACACAGCGGAATTTATTTCACAGGACCATGGGAAACCGAATTTTCGCCGGCGGCCCTAATTCGACGGAGAATATGGACAGCGACAAATTGCCGTTGCCGCTCTAGTCTGCTTTTATTAATGGCTTGTCTGATAAGCTTTAAACATTTTATTCTAAACTTAGACCTTATCACGCGGCGATACGATCGGGCCGACTGTCGTGTGCAATTCTAACGGGCGAGCTGCCGCCATTTTGTCGACGTAGAAATTTTTACAACGATCCCTGGCAGCCGCTGAACGCCGAAAGCGATCTTTAAGACTCGGTCGTTAGCTCGGCGGAGCGAACGAAACGAACGATGCCGAGCGTGGATCGAAGGCGATCTCGGACGATCGTAGATCGCGTCGTCCGCTAAATCCAGGCCGTTGTTATTCTAGCATCCGGCTCGCCTAAATAACGTATTCAAGCCAGGCTCTAATTTCGCAGATAACACGGCCGTCGCGTAATCTAGTTACTAGGCGTCTAATCTAATCGGTCGATTCGGATTATGTGCATGCATACCTGCGCGTAGTCGGCCGGCGACGTGTACGTGTACGTGTACGCCGGTCTCGCGGTTATGTCTGTGCACACGTACTGCACACACGCGCGCGCACACAGAGGACTATCATCGAGCACCGAAAAATTCGACTAGTCGTCGAAGCGAGCGAGCGTGACTCGCCGAACGGTTGTTCGGCGACGACCGACACCGACGCTCATTAAATTTAATTAGACCCCCTTCCCCTTTATTTTTCAAAACGCCTCTTAACTGGGTCGATCCAGGCGCGAGCGCGTTTTCGGCCGAGGAACGGCCCGCGGCGGCTTTTCCGCGCCGCGATTCCCACCGGGAAAGAAAAGAAAAACCGAGAGCAACGCGGCTCGCTGCTTTCCGCGATTACGACACAACGCCCCCTTATCAACCGGGATCTTTTGTCCCCGCTTATCAACGCTAAGAAATCTCGGTCGCACTATCTGCTGATCCGATATTGTTGCCCCGACGATGTGGATCTTCCTGTTTCGCAATGCTTAATGGAGGCCTATGATTCATTTGGCTAAGCGAGAAACGGAAAAATTGTTTGTCGCCGAGGTCAGTGCCCTTTCTATTTCTGCTGAATCGCTAATCTGACGACAGTTTGCCGATCTAGCGAAACATGGGAGCGCTGGATAGTTCTACCGGTTGTGGCCGGTGCGCCGTTGCTGGCCATTATCATTCGCGTTTTCTTATTGCGAATTTAGTTACTGAAATGACAGTATTCTTAATAAAGAGCCTCTAGAATTATCTGTTTTCTTGCAATAAATGCATTGGTCTCGGCGGTAAATAAAAAAGAGTCAAGATATAAGGCCCAAAAATGGTCCCAAATTCTGTAACCGACAAGTTTGCGATTTTTATTTTACAGTTCCTGATATTACGAAAACGTTTCTCCGAGACATGTTTAAATAAATTTCTTTATTCGAGCACGTGCTATCGTAGAAATCGCGCGAAGTTTAAATATATCTAAGCTAGCTATTGTTATAAAATACTATATATGTATATTTGTCTCGGTAGTGTTAGGGTTAAGCAGTTCTAAATGCGAGCACAATCGTGACTCGTTCAATGCGAAGTCTGGTACTTCTTTTTGGGAAATATTTCATTCAATTCTGTGAAATGGACGGTTCGTGATGGAGTAGGCACGGGCTAGTCCACGAAAACCTATCCCATAGTGGCGCTTCGTTGATGAAACAGGCATCGGCCAGTTCATGAATCTCCAACCCCTGTAGTGACGCCCTCCTGATGATGAAATAGGCATCGGCTAGCTCGCGAGAATCTATACCGTAGCGGCTATCTATCACGTACTATAACGATACTGAAAAGTGTTTCAGACCTCACAGGAAATTTCAAGATTTTGCGGAAATTAGTAGCTGTAGTTTGGAACATTGAACTGCTTGAACAAATATAAGAATGATATTGATTATAACTTATCAGAAATATTAAGGAATAAAAGAAAATAAGAATAACGATGCATTAATTCGAACTTGTTATGAATATTAAAGAATGAGATAAAATAATAATGGTACAAATCTGAACTTATTAGAAATATTAAAGAGTGAAAGAAAATTCTGCTTGGCCCCCAAGTCTTGTGGTCGATGCAGATCATTTTTCTTTTCCATAAAAATCCGCAGTCTTGTAATCAACGACCATGAAAACCTTCGATCACTAATTTTCAATTAACAAAAACCTAGCGAGCTGGAAGGGCGACTAACCTGCGTTCCTTTATAAGAATTCATTTAAACTCGTCGTCATTTTTATTACAACGGAAGCTTGAATGGAGGACTTTGTTCAATCGTTTCTTAACCCCTTGCTGTACCATTTTCCCGATAATTACAAGAATTAAAAATTTTTCGATTGTAATAATATGTAAGAAGAAAAATTTATGTATATATCTAAGAAGAAAAATATTTATTGTGTGTCTACGTTTACTTAAATGTTTAAATATTGATGACGAGTAATCAGAATTTTATTCAGACTGAAACAGCATTCATAATTAACAGGTTATTGCTAGAAATCACCTAGCAGTTAAGACAGACTCCCAATAATTCCAACAATTTAAAAATAAATAAAGGGAAACTAATAATTCCGACTGGCCAGATAAATTTACTATTAACCCTTTGCATCTCAGCCTAACTCTGAATAACCAACAGTATTTTCATCTTGCATTTAACACTTACAAAATGGAATCCTATACCTCATGGAAAAACCACACCATTGACATTACTTCTAAAAATAATTTTCAGAATCGCCCGAGTTCAATGAATTAAATCCGGATCGTCTTCACGTCTCGGCTACCTTATCGGTATTTGGGAGCACCGTGGGCCACAGCGTCTGGTAACTGGCAAGTACCGGTACCACGAAATCCAAGTGGACGCCTATGTACGTCGTAGTATCTGGGTGACGGAGAATCGCGGAGCAAGAGCGCGAGGAGACGCGGTTTCTGTCGACTATGGCAGCTCTCCACGTGCAATGGACGTCCCACGAGTTCCGCAGGAACCTCGGCGAGGAAACGGCGGGGAGGAGAAAGGGAGAAATAACGGGTGCGAGAAGAAGCAGTACCCTTCGCCGTTCAAGGAGAACGAACCGTTATCGCCAGGATGCGTAGCCCTTTCCAGGCGCAGGTGCCGGATCGAGAGCGGGAGGATCGAGAGATCGACGCGATGGAATCCGGCGCGATCCCGGCTGGAAATTCGAAGGGTATTGCGCGCCGTAGAGCCCCGGAGGAGGAGAATCCTTATTTCCCGATCGAGCCGAAATTGCCGGGGTTTCGGAGGCCTCTCGGTCCTCCGCGAGAAGAAAGTTTGCAGAAACGTTACCAGCGCGCCGCGCTTCTCTCAGCTATCCGAATAAATTCGATCGGGTACCGGTTTCTCGGTCCCGGGGTGATCCCGGCTCCGAACGAAAACGAGGCCAATTGCAAATTACAGGTGGCGGCACGTAGGAACATCGCGGCGCGAGCGATTTTGCAACCACGGGTTAGGTCGACAACTGCTTTTAGCTGCGCCTCTTGCACCGGCCGAGATGCGGTTCGTTACTTATTGTCCGACCCTCGCCTTTTTGCCGGCAACCAAAATGTAGGCCTGCAGATTCGGTACTTAACACGTCCGCTCGTTTATAGACTGCGGGCCTTTGTGCGAGATCGACGCTGCTCGGCGCAACTGTGAGAACCAGAAGTCGAAAGACGCGTCCGAGACGCGCCGATCATTGCAATCATCGTCTAACTCGGTGTTTCGGGATCGTTCGGCCCGTGGACGACTGTTAAGTCGGCGATCGCTTTGGGAAACTGCTGGAATTATTCGACTGCGGATTTTATGCATTTCAACGTCGGTGCCTAAAATATAGTGCCGCGGAGATGCAAGAGGAACTTGATCGTTTCATTTTGCGCCACTTTTAACTTTTCGATTTGATTTCCGTTTCTTACGACATTTCTTTCTTTCACAAATTTGTATAAAGATTCGTCTAGTAATTATACTCTATATACTAATTGGTTTTCTTCATATTTTATTTGACTATAACACTTTTATTAAATATATAATTCAATATAAAATATCGAAATATATATGCTACTTAACCAGTTAGTTGCTTTTGACAAGTATATTCGTGCTAACAGAAAATATTATCATTTATTCTTAACAAGTATACTCTTTGAAAATAGATGACTGGTTGAGAAGCATTCATACTTTGATAATCTTTTTCAAATTATGTATCTTATAAAAGAATCATATTCGAGCAAAATACTAATAAAAACAAAGCAGAATAAAAAGTAATCTGCATGACGATTGAGGATTATAACCCATTAATTATTGCAACTGCTTTATAACAGTTCTTACTAACAAACGAGTCATAATCGTTAATCATCGATCAAATTACTTTTCACCCAACTCTGATATGCCATCCTAAGCAGTACATTATCGCCTGAAGCAGTTAGCCACACCGATCAGGAAGAAATGTCACCGTTTAGTGTTACGACGAGCATGCTCGTCGAGAACAGTTAACTGGTTAAGGAGCGGGCTATAATGCCAGTATTTTCGAAGGTTCGTTTATAGCGAGTATCATTGGTTTCGGACAGGGGAAAGTTCTGAATAATTAATCGCCAATTATATCGAAAGCGTATATTCGGATGATAATTTCTGCGATCGATAACGATCGAGAGGCCGTCGTAAACGTATCCGATAATGGACGAGGCCGCGTCGGAGTGTCGCGCGTCGAAATTTCGAAAAGGGGAACGCGTCGCCTCGGTTTTCGGGGCCGCGGCCGAGCGGTTCCAAGAGGAAAAAGTGTGTCGTTAGATCGTCGAGAATGCAGCCCGCCGTGGCGGGAAACGCCGCGTTTCGAAACCGCATTGTCGAGAAGTGGTTCACGGCGAGCGATTTGCCGACTCATCGAACGGGCCGCTCGAAAAATTGCTTAGAAATCGCGCGGATCCGTCGTTCGCACGTTCCTGCAAAAATTTGACTGCTCGTTTGCCGAGCGACTCGTCGTGAACTCGGTTCGTCGAGAAAGAACGAGAAAGAGAAAGAGAGAGAGAGAGAGGGAGAGGCGAGAAGGAGAGAGGCGAGAAGAGAATGAGAGAAAGAGCTCGAACCTTCTCCTTCGTTTCGCGTCGCACGAGTTTGCACACATTCGCGACGGTTCGCGTTCGTGTGCGACGTTGCTCTCGCATGTTCGCTGGCTAGCATGTACGCGAGCAACCAGCCAGCCGAGCAGGCAGGAGCACCTGGGCACCTATGCGTCATTGTGGACGATAAAAAAAGCCGTAAGGCTGCCATAACGCAAGGAGAACGTCGACAATATAGCAGCTCGACTAGTAAAGCTGGTTTGTCATTTCCCCCGTTCCTACGGGCGCGACTCCCAACGCTTCTCGATCGTCATCGATGCTCCAGGAGGACTGCCCTCCGACCCTAACCGGCGCTCTCAATTTCTGCCTTGTGAATCCCGCGTCACCCTACGAACTCCGGCCAATTTTATGGAGCAGCTAGAGATGGCTGCAAGAAGTCGTCCCCGGTCCGTTTTTAAAAATCCTGCGAGGCCGTCAACGGCCGGCCATTAATTACATCGCAGGACGTAACGCGAACGGATTCGATGACGTTTCGGTCTGTCGACTCGAGTTTGATCCAGCGTACAAAGATGGCCGCTGGCGACGCTTCGCGGAAGAAGAACGCGGGCAAAAGTATCGATCCGAAGGGACATTGTAAAGAATACGTGGGAGCGCGTAGCTCTCCTTTGGATAAACTTGCTTGGGAAAAAGTGGAAACGCGGCGCAAAGACGGGCGCGACGTTCAAACTGCGAGCAGCCGCGCGCGGCATGTCGGCCGTCGTCGAGTTTGCATTCGAATCTGAGGGAAAGATCGGCTGAATTAATTAGAACTGTGCCGGGCAAAAAGAGCACGAGGGGAACAAAGAAACCGTTCGATCGGCCGAAGAAGTTCGAGGACAAAGGCTCGCCGAAAACGGAAAGCGATCGCGCGGAAGCCGGTCGCCGGAAGATTTAGAGCGGCTGCTCGGCCGATGCGGGATTAGAATATTCTGCGGGGAGATACATAGAATTAATTTGCGCGCGGGATACTCGGAATGTCTGGCCGAGAGAGCGGGTTCGCGTCTCGCGCATTCGCAAGCGTTCGATTCCTTACGAGCGGCGAATTATCGTCGGGATCTAAAGAACGGAATACGAAAGAAAGGGAAAAAAAGAACGGAGACGAAGAAACGCGTATCCTTCTAGCGAGGACAGAATCGACGGCTTCGTAGGCGAGCGCGTCGAAGCCTCAAGGCTCCTGGATCTCGGTTCCAAACTCACGTTCAAGGATCGGCTTTGTACAGAGGAATTTTTATTGGCCGCGACACTCGAGCGCGTAGCGTCTGACGCGCGCATAACAAGCGCGGTGAGAGCTGAATTTTTCGCGAGATCGCGAGATCGCGAGAGACTCGGAGAGTGAGAAAGAGAGAGAATTAAATAGTGTATGTGTGAGAGAGAGAGGGAGAGTGAGAGCTAGAGAATTTTTATTTTTTACCCGGCACCGCCGGGCCCCCGACCCTCCGCAGTTGCACCCCGTCTCACCCTCGCTTTTCCGTCTTCTTTCTGCGGGCGTTCGGTATCGCAAGATCTATTTATACCTAGTCGCTCGGTGTTTTCAAGTTGCAGCGGGGCATCGTGTAACAAACGCGCGTCCATCGTAAAAATAGGGGATCTGCACGGATACGTTGCGCGTCCCGGCGAGGGGTCGGAGGAGTGTTCAAGAGAGAGAGAGAGAGGAAGATGGAAAAAGAGAGAGAGAGAGAAAGACGTAGATACCAAGAGAGAGAAATAGAGAGAGAGAGAAGAGAAACGAGAGAATTCACGAAGCGGGGACAGCCTCGAAACGAGACATCGTGGGACCGAGAGACACGGTGGAGCGGTCGATCGAGAGAGATCCTAGCGAGGGAGATCCACGGCGGCGACCTTGCGGAGAGTAACAGGCGATTTCCTGGTACGGCTATTTCCGTTTTTCCTAATTCGCCGGCGCAAAAAGCGAGCGTGCCGTCTCGTGGCTCGCAATAAAAACGAATGATCGCCGCGCAGCGATCGCCGCCGCCGCGACGAGACTCGTTTAATTGAATCTCGCCAGCAGCGAGCCGACGTGGCTCTCTCTCTCTCTCTCTCTTTCTCTCTCTAGTTTTCATCTCTCTCTCTTTATCCGTGTGTACGTCGAGAGAGCGTCGTTTTACGAGACGCGGAATTTTTCGTGAATGAACCGGCGGAGAGAAAAAAAGAGAGGAAGGAAAACGCGAACGGTGTGCAGCGGATAGAGAGAGGGAGAGAGAGAGAGAGAGAGAGATTTGGGAGGGAGAAAGAATGAAAGGAGAGAGCGAGAGAGAGAGAGAGGGAGGAGAGGGCGCGTGGTACGCAGGAGCGACTAGGAAAAACCGGGCAAAAAACACGGAGAAAACGAGAGTGAACGAGGAGTGCAGGGTCGCGAGCTTATAGCGTACGTGTGTGTACACGTACACGCGACGGGGCACTCGTAACACGCGGCCCCTGAAGCAATGCGGCTCGCACCGCGACAAAAGGATCGAGCAACTCGCTCCTCGCTTGCTCGCTCGCTCACTCGCTCGCTCGCTCAGACGGATTACGTCATTTCCCAGGCAACCTCTAACGTCTGGCAGCACGCTCGTCTAGCGGTCGTCTAGCCGCCGCGACGATCCCTGCTATCGGACTAACACACTAAACTAGGCGTCCGCACGCGTGTCCTACCTTTCACGCATCGAGCCTACCTTACTCTAGCGAGACGCCGGGTCTAGGTGCGCGTAAAGCGGCCTGCACACAGTCGGCCACCGTAACAGGCAGCTGATCGACAGGCGATATACCCTTTCTTACTGTCTCCAAGCCTCGTTTCGCACCCCATCGTACTCTATGCTCTTCCCGATGCGTTTTTCGAGGCGGGGACGGATGCATAATGCTGTTATAACAGGTGCGGGACGACTAAATTGTTCGAGCGGCTAGACCGAGGATCTTTGAACGTGCCGAGGACGTGTCTGGCCTTTGCTAATGGTACTGTCGTGTATCATCGAAGAGTAATCGACAAGGTCCGCAATCTAGGAATGATTCGACTTGTCATTGATCGATCTATTAGATGCCGGGGGAGCTATGTAGTAACTATGTAGTAATGAGGGAGCTATGTACTAACGAGGGAGCTATGTACTAACGAGGGAGCTATCTATTAACGAGGGAGCTATGTACTACCGGAGGAGCTATGTACTACTGAACTATGTGCTGCTAGAGGAACCTCCGAGCAACGCTCTCAGGTGTCACTGACTAATCTCTCCAGCAGCTAGATCAAAGATCATTCTCCCACAGTCGCGGGCGATGACGAGTCGCCCGAGAATACGCGTTGCATTCGCAACGCAGCCGAATTCGCGAGACCGACCCACATGAATAGCTTTTTCTGACATGTGCGCTGCACCGCGGAGAAGGGAGAGTGAGAGAGAGAAGCATGTCCATGAACGTCGACGAAACGTCGGTGCACGTGTGCTCGTGTATGCAGGTACGCTCGCCGGAGCAAATGCACACGTAGGCGCGCGGTGAACGGGCCGACGATAGTACGATCGCGTAGTATATGCGTGCACGCATGCATGGGACTCGCAACTCGCAACAAACGTTCGCGACGTGACGCGACACACTCGTCGAACTCTCTCTCGGTTCGGCTCTCGGTCTCGCTCTCTCGCGATCGGTCGTTTCCTCTCTGGCACGCATACTTTCTCTCTCTCACTCTCTCTCTCTCGGCCGCTCTTTCTCTCTCGCTCCGTCTCTTTCTCTGTTCCTCGGTTCGGCGTTCGGTGAATCGTTCTCTCGCACACGCAGGCATCCACACGAACAGACACACTCTTGTACTCTCTATCGGGCCTGGTCTCTCGCTCTAGAAGCCGACAGGCGGCCGAAGGCCACCGCTCTCAGCTGTGGACGTACCTTGATCGTCGTGCGCGAAGTAAAGCGTGGGGCTCTCCTTTGCCCGGTGTCCTTGTCGTCGTCGTCTTCGCCGTCGTCGTCGGTGCTAAAACCCACCGTTTGACTGTCGGATGCGACGAGGCCTCCTTTTCGGTCCTCCGTCGATGATCGCGACGATGATTTTTCTCCGCCGATCTCTCCTCTCCTCTCCCTCGACTCGTCCCGACTCGACTCGATACGATTCGGATCGCCTCGCAGACGGACCGGGAAGCGCGTCTGGATCTCGGCTCGATCTCTCGACCCTATGCCACGCGATCGTTGCTCGTGGTGTCGTGCGCTCCTGAGGATCCCGAGGACACTCGCAGGTCCATCCTCGTGAGAAACCACGCACCAACGATCAACCACGACAAACGGAACTGTGCTCCTCGGCCGCGCAGCTAGCGTACCGATTCACGAACGCGCACGGATCTCGATGGATCACCAACAGTCTTCGTGTACGATTCTTCCGTCTCGGCCTTCGTCCTCGTTATCTCCTTCTTCTTTCTCTTCTTCTTCTTCTTCTTATTCCGCCCCGGAAACTATGGACGTTCGCGAGGAATTATGCACACTGTATTTCTTGTTGTTCCACCGAGAAAGTCCTTATTTTATTTTATGGTTTATCAATCACTGTGTCCCGACGATCCTCCCTGTTCTCACGGCGGTCCCGATCTATCCGGAAGGATCGAAGCGCGGCGCACGACGGTCTGTCACTCGAAGGACGAACAGGACGAAGAGGAAGACACCGGAGAAGTGATCGCCGTGGCTGCGTGCTGCGCCGTAAACACCGCCGCGTACACGAGAGTAGGCGAAGGACGATCCCGTGGATCCTCGGTGCGCGGTTCCTCGCGAACTGGATCACCCTCGATCACCGTCGATGCGTTATCCTGAACGTGTCCAACAGGCTGCCGAAATTCGTTCACTGTGTCTCCTCGTCCCTCTTCTGGCTGGTTTCTCGACGAACGGAAAGAAAGGAGAGGCAGGAGAAAGAAGGCAGAGAGGAGAGAAGAAAGGAGGATAGGACAGAGACAGAAAGAGAGAAAGGGAGAAAGAGAACGAGAGCGGTGGCGAAAAGCGGAAAGTCGAGGAGAACCAGGGGGAAAAAAAGAAAGAAAAGGGAACCGGAGGGAACGGTACTCGCGGACAAGCACTCCCGTGATCTATCGGTGGTCTTCGGCGTGGAAGAAGAGGCACGTAAACGGCGAAACGTAAAACGTAAACGCGGAATCGTTATCGGCGATCGGCGAGCCGAGATCGAGGATGGAGGCGGCGACGATCGAAAACGTGGCAGATATCGGCGGACGTGCGTTGATCTCGCGTCGTTGACCAGTGAGAAGGATCCCGCGGCAAAGTATCCGGTATTATCTTGCGGGACGACACCATCGAGCGAAGGACCAGCTCCCTGCCGCTTCTTTGGGACACACCGGGGGACTACCTAGTCGTAGAGTGATTGGGAACGCGACTGGCCAAAGCACTTGATTCGCGCGCGGTTCGGTTTGCCCGTTGCTGCGCCTCTCCCGTGCAGTTTTTTCGGCGGTCCGGTGGTGTGCGTGCATGCGCGTGCATGTATGCGTGTGCGCCCGCCCGCGCGCTCCTCCTCTGTGTCGGTGCCGTGCGTGTCCCTCGGACCTTTTTCTCTCTCGCTCGTGCCTCCTCCTTCTTCCTGTCCCTCTCTCGCTCTCCTCTCCTCGCTTTTTTACACACGAGCGTGTTCCTCCGGTCTGCACGCGCGCGTACGCCGTACACACACCGGCTTCCTTCGTTCTTTCGCTCGCTCGCTCAGCTCGCTCCGACTCGCTCGCTCGCTTGCTCGCTCACTCGCTCGCTCGCTCGCTCGCTCTGCTCTCTTGGTCCGTTTGTCCGCGCGCACCGCTGAATTTCCTCGCAGCGTGTGGGTGTGTACGCGCGAGCAGCCCTCCTCTCCAATATAAGCTCGCGGCGTCGCGTCCGTGTGCGTCTTCGCGCGTCCTTCCGTCCGCGTGTGTCCACGTTTCGAGATCGTGTGTACGTCGTCGCCGATCTCTGCGCGGCAGCCTCGTCTACGTCTACGTTGTCGTTGTCGTTGTCGTCGTCGCCGTCCTCGTCGTCGTCGTCGTCGTTGTCGTCGTCGTCGTCGCCGTCGTCGGTGTTCGTAGTCGTCGTTGTTGCCCTCACCGATCCGCTCGTCGGTGTCTGCCTGCCTGGCTGGCTGCGTGCGTGCGCGGCCTGGGTAGGCGAGGGTATAGTTACCGAAATGTTAACCTCGTGGAACCACTTTTTATTGAGTGTCGCAAAATTCATAGGAACCTCGCGGAACGGCGGAGAGGGGCAGCGGCCCCCGCTCTTTCGCTCCTTCTTCCTCTCCTCGCGTTCGTGTTTCTCTCCGCGTCGGAGGGGTTAACGCGCGAGAGGGGCGGCAACCCCCTCCCTAGGATCGCGCTCCTGCCCCACGGCACCCCTCCGCACGCTCGACTACCCTCCTCCTCCTCCTCCTCCTCCTCCTCCACCGCCACCTCCTCCTCCGCCACCTCCTTCTCTCCTCCACCTCGTTCTCCTCGTCCTCCTCGTCCTCCTCGTCCTCTCTTGCTTCGTGTAGCCTGGTCCTCGCCAATTCTTTGGCCCCACCACTTCCTCGCCAGCGGCCCCGCAACCCCCTCGGCTCCTCTTTCCTCGCGCGCTCTCAATCTCTTTCTCTCTCTCTCTCCCACCTTCCCTTCTCTTGCCTCGTCCGTGGAACTCTTCGTTCGTTCGTTCGTTCGTTCCCCTCGCCCGTCTACACGAGTCTGGAACGTCCGTCTGCCCTCCCGTTCTCTCTGTCTCTCTGCTCTGCCGCCGCCGCTGCCACCGGCGTCGCTCTCCGTCGCGCTCCGTCCCTCCGTTTTCTCTCTTCGTCAACCCCACACCCCGAACCTCGACCCCTGGCCCTCGTGCTCGCCGTCTCGTTCTCGCGCACCGCCTTTCCCGTGGCTCTTCCCTCTGCTAGAGCGCTCCCAACTGCCTCTGCACCCTTCCTAAACCCTCTCTCTGTTCCGCGCCTTCCTCGTCCTCTCTTACCCCCTTCTCCCTACTCCGCGACGCACACCCTTCTCTCGGGCCGCTCCTCTCTCTCCAACCCTCGGGACCACAAGCGTCTCCGTCTCCCTCGCATCCCTTCTCTTGCTCGCTTTTGCTTGTTCGCTTGTTCGCTCGCTCCCCCGTCCCATCTTCGCTCCCTCTGCCCCATCTCGCTCCGAGCTTCCTCCCTCGCGATCTCGCGCTCTCTCCCTCGCTCGAAACACCCCCCGCCACCCCGCCCCGGACACCGCGGCCCCTACACCGCGGCATTTAGCCGTGCATAGCCGAACTTGTGTACAGTTAGCTGCGCATCAAATAGTCGTGCCGATTTTTCTGCCGGTCGCCACGCCGAGAACCCGTGCACCGCACGCCGGATTTCTCGCGGAAGGATCACGGGACGTCCGGGAAAGAACCTCGCCGAGAGGAAAATCCCTTGCCGGAACGAGGGGGTTGGGCCCGGCTCGCCTGAAAATGAACTGCTCGGTTCTACAACCTGGCAAAAATCTGCGCAACAAACGATTGTTCGCGTGCGATCGCTGGAAAATTCATCCACGTTCTACTTGCCGGCGTATTCTGGTGCGAACGGTCCAAAAAAAAAACGATTTCCTTTTCCGCAGTTATCTCGAAGAATATCGAAACGCGTAGACGGAGTTATCATTGGTCAAAGTATACATTTCATATATTATTTTTTATGAAGTACACATGTTATAATTTTTAACAAGTTAACATCAAGTGCACGTATTATCTTTTCCAGATTTATATTTTTCTAGAGATCGTTCTTAAAATTTGGCGCGAAAATTCCGAGCCCGGACTATTTCGAAATCCTCTCGCTAAATATTTCCCGTCGGCCGACGAATATTAATAAGACAAGAAAAAATCGATAACGAGAGTCGAATGCGCTGCTATTTATTCGAGTATCGTCCTTTTTCTTTCGTCCTGCCTCCTATTACTGCCGATCTCGTCCGGATTAAGAGTCTTCATAGCTCTTTTTATTTTCTATGAGCCCCCTGAATGCCGGGCGCCGTGAGACGAGCTTTTTCACAAGAGACTGCGTACGAGAGCACGAAGTGCCATCGACTTTGATTTCTCGTCGATGAAAAAAAAGCTGGTAAACGATATCAAAAACCTGTGCAAACACGGGGTGCAATTTCTGCCGGGAAAGGTGTCGCTGTTTTTCGCTAAAGGATTGCCGCGGTAACGGCGAAAAGCGGCGAAAAAGAATACGTTTTATATTAGAGACTGCAGCTTCAACCCCTAACGGTCCCTCGGTCGGATCGATTATCCGCAATCAAACGCTCGCGGCTCCCGCGGGCTCGATTTTTGCAGGCGGGTGCAAAGAAACGGGCGAAAAAAGCCGGCGCAAAAATGGAAAGATACGCAACAGGGAGAACGGTGAAAGAGTAAAACAATCGGCACGGCGCGGCGGTTGTCGGTCAAGGACAGCGACCACGATCGAGGATTTTCCAGCAAACGGCTCGTATTTTACAGACGGACGAGGAGGAGCGAGACGGCGTCGGTCCTGCTCGGAATTAGGCGATTATCTGGGGGGCGCTGTCGGATCTCGCGCTGCCGTTCAGCTTGTTCCAAGAAAATTCTAGCAGGCCGAGCCGGAGCAAAGCAGCAGCACCGTTGACCTCGATCATCCCGTCTCTGGTTCGCAGATACAGTCGGGGTCAACCAAGATAGCTGCTTTTAAAATACTAATGCAACGATTCGATTGCGGTTCGTGATCAGCGACGGCGAGAGAGAAAGAGAGAGGAATTCTTTTAAATCGATCCCCACGGTTCACGGTTCTCCAGAATCTGCCGGTTCGTGTTGTCGAAGGAGCGGGCCCGAAGGTGGCGAGAGAGAAAGAGAGAGAGAGAGAGAGAGAGAGAGAGAGAGAGAGAGAGAGAGAACGCGCGCGCGCCATTCTCTTCCGTAAATTCGGATGAAGACGTTCCCTAATGTCGTGGTCTCTTTGTCCTCCCGGGAGCGTCGACGGGATCGCCGGCAGGTGTTCCACGCGAGGGCCACGACTATCTCGAGTTTCGTTTATGGGTCGATCCGCCTTCGGTGCCGCGTCCGGCCGGCTCCCAGGGCCAATTAATATCTTGCGGGTCATTAGCGGACGAACGGGAGTCCGCCCTTAATTGACCGTCTTCTTCGATCCGCCTGTACTTACCAGGCTGCGCGTACTTGCGAATCTAATTGCAGGGAAGACGCGTTCAACGGACACTCGGATCCTATGCGCAGCAGCGCGGACCGTCGCCGGATCGCTTCGGCCCGGGGCCCGCCGATGTTGCTGCGATTAAACCTTAGGGAGAAGTTTGATGGTACTCGGAAATCCATTGTCGAGGCTCTCGTACAGCTCTCCGAAGATATAAGTTACAGATGGCTCGGTTACAGGGACCTGGCCTATACTCTTCTATGCTTTATCGCCGCGTCTTCGACGTTTGTATACGCCTCGCGTGGTTGGTACGGACTCGGGGCCACTTAGCCGACCCGTGGGATAGCCGTCGACGAGGTCGTGATCTAAACATTCGTGTTCTCCAAACGCGATCGTCGATTCTCTGCGCGGCGAACCTAAGCGGGGCCGGCCAGGCCGAAAAAATCGCTTTCCCAATTGCCACACGCGTCGCAACGACGCGGCGACGGATTTCAACGGAGGAATAGGCACTCGACGTTTATGGGCCGAGCTGTTGCGACAGGTTTTTCTGCAAGCATCGGCAACATTTAGTTCTCCGGGCTCGTTACACTGTATCGTCGATCGTCGGTTTCCGCGCGTCGTCGCGCCGAAACTGCCGAAACGAAACCAAACGAAATTCTGGAATGCAAGCGCTTCGTTGCACCGCCGCCGCCGCCGCTCCCGCGACCTGGAAAAGAAACGGCTCGTCGTCGATAAAAAGTTACCTCTACCATCGGGTAGATATATGTGTGCCGTTTCTAAAAATACCATTTCTGAAATAGCGTTTCCGCGCGTGTGCGCGGAACACGTCCGCAGAAAATCTCGCAACCCGGTTCGCGGGCGGATTCGTCGCGGCCGTCCTCGCGAACGAGGAAAATAGGGCCGGCGATTTATGCATTTTCCGATACCAGTATAGCCTCGAAAACTGACCCAGAACGGACATCTTTAGCAGGGGCAGCGAGAGTGCCGTGCTGGACCTGTGTTAAAGATGCATCCTCGTTAAACATTGAACGACGACCATGCGATCTATCTGGTTTCGCCAGCTTTGCACCTTTTCTGCTTTCGTTTCCAGATTCTCTCTCTCTCTCTCTCTCTCTCTCTCTCTCTCTCTCTCTCTCCACGCTAGAAGATCCTAGACGATCTTGAGGTGTCTCAACACTCTCGACCTCCTAATCTTCATTAATTATTCGACGATGAACATTAAAGCTACCGAGCCGGTAATAATCGCCGGTTTCATAATTCTGGTAGCTGAAATTATTCCATCGAGTCGCAAATAAATTCCGTTTCCTTATCCGGCATTTATTTTCTTTTCTTCTTATTTATTTATTTCTTATTTTTAACTTATTTACTTCGAACCCTTATCTGTTTAATGAAAACTAGAATTCGTTCGCCCGGTGACTCATAGCGGATAAATGAGAACAATAGATTCTTCTCAACAGCAGCGTCGGAAATTATTTATAAATCGTCTTAATATAATTTCGTAGAAAATCATTAGAGGTAACACTTAACCATTTCTCGTACTTTAACGAGTCAGCCTTGGCAGTGGATGAAATTCTATTCTCTCGTCACCGGTATTTAAACATTCAAGTAGATCTAAATACATAATAAATATAGATTGTCTATTTTCATCTCTGAAATGATTGCAACCGGAAAATATCTAATCATTATAACTCTAAAGAAAATGGCGCGCCAAGGGGTTAATGGAAGCACGCATTATATTAAAACTATTCGTCGTTAGAAACCAAAACAGCCGAGCTTCGCCTCCAGATAAAATTCAGCTCGGCGAGTTTATTCTCACCGCGGAGATGTGATTACGTGAAGAAAGTAAACTGCTACGAGCTGCCACAAGAATCACTATGGAGTGTAAACGACGCTTCCGCCTCCTCGATTAATCCCTAACAAGATCCCCGATTCGTACACAACCGCGCATCACCGCGGAGTGAAATGTAAACTTCGATGCTCCAGCACTCAACGCGAGAGCCGCGTCAGCCTAAGGGACCACGGCGAACCTAATTTATAAGTGTCGCTCGGCTGTCCGAGTAGGTTGGGGAATTAGAGCATCGGAACTCGAAGAAATAATCGAAGTTGCGGGACAGCGAGCGTCGCGCGGCCCGAGCGAGCCCGTCCACGGGGAAGTTATGGGGCGAACGCTCACGCTCCGGTGGCTGCACGGCGGAGGGTTATGGTCGTGCAACTGGCCGGATCAAAAGGACCGAATATCTCGCGGACGATGACTCCTAATCTGCAACTCTATTCGACGTTCCGGCTTATCGACTTTCGACCGCGGCACGAATCTTCGCAGCCATCGGCTTTCTTGCGGTCTCGGAGCTGGTAAATCGAGCCGGATCCCTGGCCGCGACGAGTTTTCGACCGCCCGCTGCCGAGTTTCGTATTACCTGTGACCGAAATTCGCCGGCCAAAAAAGAATGACAGCATCGGACGAGAATCCAGAATTCAATTTATACGATTTCCACCTGAGACCCCGGGGCGAATTGTATACAAGAGCATCTCTTTCTCTCCCTTCCCCTCTCTCTCTCTCTTTCTCTTTCTCTCTATCTCTCTATCTCTCTCTCCTTCGTTCTCCCCTGCTCTCGGTTCTCCTCGCTCGATCGAGCACTCCGGTTGTTAATCTCTGTCCCTCTTTCTCTCTCGTTCTTTCTCGGAAAGTCGTCTATTATCGCGACGATGCAGAATTAAACCTATCGCTTTCCTGTGTACGAGCATATTTATAGTGTGACTAACGCGCGCGACTGATAAGATTAGAATTTCAGACTCGCGAGGTCTCGGCACTGCCTGCCCGATTAGGCCGGCCGACTATTCTTTTATTATTTCCAGCTGTAATTGCCGGCGATCGTCCGCCGGCTTCAACCTGCGAGCAGCCAGACTGCAGCCATTATCGCGTATCGTTATTGCTCCGCGCTAAGGAGCGCTCGGTGATCTCGCTGTCAAAGTTGCGAACCCGTTCGCCGCGATAACCAATAAACCCGATCCGACGATAATCAAATCCCGCGCTACGTTTTAAGCTTCTTTGATTCGAGCGATGCCAATAAAAAAAAGCGTGACGACGTTTTATAGATGACTTATCCTACGAAATTGAGTCACGATAGCCGATTCTCTTCATCGATCCGCTGGCTAGCTTAGCACATTCTCGATAAAGAAGCGAGATCCGTTTGTTGCAATCGACTTACGAATCAGGTACATATTATACGTGCATGTATTCGTGTAAAATGTGCTGCGGTGCGATAAAAGAGTACAGTCGACTTAGTTCCGATTCGAATCGGGGATCTATTTGGATGTAATAGCGACCGCGATAGACAACATAATGTTGAACATAGTAGGTCGCAGGAGACGAAAATAATATTGAGAGGAGACGGAAAAGGAGATGCGGCGTCCCCCAATTTGGGGCAACCGTGAAACTCAAGGAGGGCTCTTTTTATATCGCGAATGAATTGTTCACGAGATAAAATTGTTTGAATATTCTAAGAATGACGAAATATATCTCGAATATTTTACTTATTAGGTTAGATTAGACCGGGTTTAAAGAAAAGGGACCAGATAAAAATAACCATCAACGCCACGTTCAGCCATTTGGTAGACTAACATAGATTTAGTCGAGACGATTATTTTTACGGCTACTATACTTGTAATGCTATGTTTATAATAAACTATACTGATAGATACTCCAATAAATTTAGCAGTGCTAGTGAGATATTAAAGAATTACCGAGGACTTTGATTTTGCAAATTTTGCGGTGTCGGCGATGTTTGTTGCGTTTGCAATAAATTTATCAGTTCTATTTCTTGAACAACTGAGATCGTTCGTGTTTTCATAAAACGTAGCGTAAATGTTTTCATAGTGTCTGCAATTGCAGAAAGTCTATTGCATTGCTTCTCGCATTTTGTGGAGCTTTATGTTTTTTGAGAATATGTCTTATTATAACTTTAAAGTATTGATCATTATTATTTTTCTTCCTATTCTTAATGGTGCAATTTTGCTTGACAAATTCTGAGACAGTCTTTGAATCGGTTTCGACAATTATTCAATTTATTAATGTTTCTATAGAATATCTGTAGAATATCTTCATACTGATATTCTCTGCTCTTTTGTAATGTGCCTTTTAAATTGATCCCCGATATTCGTCCACCTACATTCACACTGCAAGTCTAAAAAAAACTAATACGTGTGAATCTTTATTTTAAGTATCTCTCCCTTCTGGCAATACTTTTTAGCGTCTATCTTTTAATTGTCGTGGAGAACATATTATTTTGCAAATAGTTAAAGGGGCGCATTGAGCAATAAAGCACAAATTAATGGTAACAAATAACGTAAAGAGATAAAGCTATAATTATGGTAATATTTTATTCCATATCTTTACATCTCTTCTAGACCTCTTAGATCTCTTGTTATATTTTTATTAAATATATCTTGATATATTCTAGATCAAAAAGATAATAGAGAACACAGCATTCTTTTACTAACTCCCTCAATTGTTCATCTCGCATTATACTCTTTTTTAAATATACGTACAAGTCGAATGACCGAACGAGCTGATAGAAAATTCGTTCGTCGACGAGCAGTTAACAAATAGCATCGAAGTGAATTTTTTGACTTCAATCATTCTAATTAACACGCATGTATTAACGAATAATCGAAAACAATGGTAAAACAGTATCGATGCCTGCTTAGGCGGATGCACTCGTTCCGGTCGGATCGGATCGTCAATACAAACGTACCTTCTAGCCGTCGGCTCAGAGACGATTTCATTATGTAGCACCCCAGAATTCCGTCGCCGCGTTTCAAACGCGCCGGAGATTCTGTAATCATTTACTATCCGGCATGCAGTTCCCAGACGTAATTGCAATCGTCCTAGAACATTGGTAACCCAGCTGAAAGAGAGTAGCGCGGCGTTTCGGAGGTAATTCTAGCGACAGAACGCGAGAGATCTTTCGAGGAACGATCCCGGGGATCCTTGACCTGACTCACCCGGTCGGGTGAAACGAACTTGGAGCGCGTTTCGTCGCGTCCGATTATAAATTCTAAGCGATCGCCGGCGAATAAATCTGCGAGCAGAAAACGGGCCGGGCGCATAGAGGCGACGATATCGGCGAATGCAACGGGAACAATCGTCCTCGTTCTTCTCGTTCGGCCGCGGAGAGACGGGTGCCTACGGTCCGAGGAAACTGGTTCCTGTTAGACTCCGGCCAGCTCACTTTCTCGTCTTTTCGCTTTTCCCCTCGCCGATGATGCGTTCGCGAGATAACAACAAGCGAAAAAAGACCGGGGACGGCCAGAAGAAAAACGAGAAGAGAAAAGTAAAAGGAGGAAAAAGAAGGAAAGAGAAACGCGGAGGAACGAGCTAACGAGGAACGACGGGGACGCTCGGATTCCGCGTGCTGGCATCGGCTAGGTTTCAAATTCGCTCGGGAATTATGCTATCGAGGCGAGGCCGGCCGCGATTTTTGGCTAGCCAGCCAGCGGAAAATTGTTTGTTCTTCTAGGAAAAATAAGCTTGTCTCTTCGGAGTTTCCTAAGATACCGCGGTGCGTCGCCTTTAACGTCGGGTTCACCGGATGCGTCGAGTTTATGGGTTGACGTATTCTTTTCTTTACGATTCTTCAGATTGCGGAGATACGTTTGTGTGTTCTTTGTTCGATAGATTTGTTACTTTGGGTAAATATTGCAGTAGAAATCGCTGGAAAGTCGAGCAAATATGTTATCTGTATTTTTAGAAATTAATGTATATTTGTCGGTTTCTGTGATCCGTGAATCTAGTGTTAATGAACCTAGTGTTAAGTGAGCCTAATCTCTATGGTTTTAAGTTTAGTTTAGATTGCGAAAAATGAGATTTGCTTTAATTCTAGATTCACCAAAATCTCGCAGCAGCGTCGCTAAATTTAACGCTGGAACTACCGAATTTATTTATAACTTGAACGATATTTATGGAAATATATTTTTGCATAAAAAAGTCTATCTAAAAATCGAAACATTTGTACAATCTCAAAAACTGTAAAGGAAGAAGTCAGAAACGAGTCATTTAGATTAGTTTTGAGTTTATATTGCTTTTTAGTCTTAAGAATCTTAATCTCTATTTAGCATTCTTATATTTCTAAATTATATCTGGATTAGAAAAAATATGTTTGTCCTCCAATTCTTGTGGTATTGCTAAATTTCCAGCCTGACACCCCCATGATTCTAAATTTATAAAAAACAAGTTTGTCCCTTCACTATAATTTCCCCAAATTCTTGCAGTTGCATGGTTAAATTTAAACACCCTATTCCCTCTCTAGCAGCTTTATCTTTCCGAGTCTGTGCTAGGAAAAATAAGTATACCCACCCCAAAATCCTTCAACAGCATCTCTGAACTGAAAAATACCATTTTGAATTTAGCATCTCCATTGTTCTATATTAGGTGCTGGTTAAGAGAGTTTAATTTCTCTTAACCCTAGTTATCTTCCTAGTTTCTTTTCTCACCCTAGATAAATTTAAGCACTCTATCCCTTCCTACATCATCACGCTTCTGCATTAGATATGGATTAAGAAAAACAAGCGCATCCTGTCCCCAAAATCTTGTGGAATCCCATTTTTTCCTATCAGCTCATGGTGCTCTAATATTCTCCATTTCCGGTGAAAGCCGTATTCCCATAAGCGTCTCGAAGGCGAAGCTAATCGCGGAGTAGACAATCTCGCTTGTTTTCTGAGGGAATCGCGTGACCGTCGCTAGGAGAACCGGGCTGGGAATATTCGGCGGGCCGGCTGCATCCTAGATGTGCATCCTCGGCTGCGTCCTTGAACGTGGGCCGTCTAGTCGCGGCGGATTCGAGCGAAGACGGGCCGGTCCTTAGCCCGAGAGCTCGGCTTGCTCGCTAGCAGATTGAGCAGGATGGCTTCCTGCGAGTTTGCTAGTCGACAGAGGGCCATGAACCCCGAACAGGTTGCCCCCTTGGACGTTCACCTCCTGTGCCGCCTCGACACCCGTCCCCCTGGCCCTTGTTCTTGCCCTATCTCGCTCGGAAGGGTCCGTTCGCCTCGGAAGGCCCCCTCCGCATTCTCTCTCCCTCTCTCTCTTTCTCTCTCTCTCTCTCTCACTCACTCTCCCTCTACCCCCGGTTCTACCACCATTTTTCTGGCCAGCTTCAAAAGCTAGCCACCCTGGCCCCAGGGACTCGCGTTTCCCCCCTCCTCGCGTTTCCTCGTCCTCCTACCGTTGCTCGGCCCCCCTCGTGCCCCTCTCTCTGTCACTTTTTCTCTCTCTCCTCGCCGGTCCGGGCCGCGCCGGGCCTCGCCGCGGCCGTTTCTCCCTGTTCGCTCCATCCTTCTCGATCCCCGAAGAAACGAGACGGGTCCGGCTCTCGCCTCTTACTCGCAGAATCTACGCTATATTCACACCACTCCGGTGTTAGATAATCTGCCGCGTTAAAAATCTCACAGTGGGCCCCGTGGGCCCCCGAGGGACCCGCGCAAAAATTCCTCCTGCCGCGACCCGCAGAAGTATCCTGTTTAGAAGAGCGGCCACGCTACGATTCGAATTCCGGTTAGACCTCTTTTCGACTGGTCGTTCTACCTCCCCCCCCTCTCGGCCATTTTTACTCTCTTTTCCGTATTTTTCGCTCTGCCGTGCTCTTTTTTTATTTTCGCGAAATCGAGGGGAGAGCGAGAGAGGAGAGAGCCCGAGAGCGGGTTACGGGAGCGGTGCCGAGGGGCTCGCAATTTGCATCGAGTCCTTTTTTCCCCTCGCGATACCGGGATGCTAGTGTTTACCGGGTAATTGCGGAAATTAGTTAGCGGGCAGCAAGCATTTTCGGCTGGCTAGCGATCGGGCCGCTGGACGAACGATCCCGTCAACCGAGAACCGACGGCAAGATTTTTTCGCGAGCGCCGTCGAATATTTCCGGCATTCCGCGACCCGCAAATGCAATCCGCCGCGATGTTTCGCAACGCTGCTGCTATCGCGACACAATGTTGCTCGGCGCGGTGATCGCAAAAATTTGCTAACGATTCGCGGTATGCGTTCGTCCGCCGAAAGAGAATAGGACGAGTCTCCCGTGGTTCTCAAAGACCGGCCGACGCTGTTCGTCGATCTATCGGCTCTCCCGTGGACGGCGCCTCGTTCCGAGCTGAATAAAAGCTCGGGAACGAAGACGCCAATTCGCAATTCGCTTTCCAGGGACGGGAAGAGCCGCGTGTCCGCCGATTCCAGGCGACCGGTGGTCTCGAATGCTCGCTCGGTCTCATCTCGCATGTAACGTTACCGCACGATCGATCGATCGCACGCGACCGCCGTTCATCCGTGAACCGGCTCCGGCCGATCTACGACGCGTCGGTGCGTCCGATCGTTCCCCGATCGATCCGATTCTCCGGATTGGGAACCGCTGCGCTAGAATGCAGCGACTCGTCTAAATCTGCACATAGAGAACTCTTAGGCAATCGCCCCGCTCGCTTTCCTAGAGCTTCAATTACGCTGACCGTGTCGCGGCCTGGCCGCCACCTCCGTGGGAGGTGGCACGTTACAAAAGAAGTATCGCGGCCGAGCGATAGAAACGATTTTTATGCGATTGCGGACGAGCCGGCGAAGGAGGGAGGAGACGGAGCCCGAGCATCGCTGCGAACAGGAGAATGGGAAACGTTCAATGAAGAAATAGGCGTTCGGGGAACTGAAACCGAGCCTCTCTCCGCTTCTCATCCTTCGCTCCTCCGCCCTCTCCAGTCTTCTCTCTCTCTCTCGTTTTCTCTTCCCGTCTCTCTCTCTCTCTCGTTCTCTCCGAGGCCGTTTTAAAAGGTTTATTACCAGCTCATCAGATTTGGCAATCGAGTTCCGCCGAACGATGCATCACTGTCACTGTCACTGTCACTGTCGCTTCGCCCCGATCCGCTCGTTTCCTTGCGCCGCGCGCGCGCTCGTTACCGTCCGCTTCATCCGGCAACTTCTTGCTTCCTGACCCTTGGCCATTCAGTGAAGTCGCCGGTCACTGAACTTCGCCCGTTTATATTCGGGACGAGCCCTTTCCCGGCTCCCAAGGCTCCCGCGTATCGGTATCGGGAAATCGGCTGGCGACCGCTCGCGTTTACTCGCGGCAAGAATCCGAGCTTGTTTCGCTCGCCGACGATTTATGAGACGCGAGGGGGACCTCGATGGAGAGGAGTGCCTCGAGTGTGTTCTCAGCGGAGACGACGGCAATTTGAAGCTCCGCAGACGTCGGACCGTTGACACAGTGTTTAGGAAGCTAGCTGTCTTCGAGGGAACGATAGGGAACGGGGAGGGCCGGGACGGGGGGCTCGCTGCAATTTTCTCATGGACGCGCATCGCCGGGCCATCGATGGAATTGATATTCCGTTTCTCGTTTTTTTTTTCGCCGGGTTTTTTGTTTGCGCGCGAAATGCGCTGACAGTTACCGAAAGCGGATGGCAGCAACGGGCAAATTGATAATTTAAATGGAACCGTTCCGACGGAACAAAAGACGGGAAATCATTTGCCAATTTTTTCCCGATATGTACCAACTCTCGCCGGTCATTCTTGTCCTATTTCCGTTTGACTCGCTGCCCGGTACACCAATCAACCGGACGGATTGTCTTATAATAATAATAATAATAATTATTATTATTATAATTATTATTATTACTATTGTTATTATTATGCGCGCGATTATATCAGCATTATTAATGTTACTTAAGCGAACGGACACTGGAGACAGCGACAGGTTCGCGAACAATTATTATGACGTGTCCATCCGTCTCGAGCCAGCGCGAACGATATCGATCGCGAGACGCTCGCGTGTAGATCTTCCCGAAATCGGGAGCATGTGCAACGACCCAGCGCTGCATAAATGCATGTCCCCGCGCACCTGAGCTCCGCCGGGCTCATGTTAAATTCAGGGAGCCGCGTGAAAACGAAAAAATCCCTATCGATTATCTCCGCACAATCGCCCACCGCCTTGCGAGGAAGGCGGCTCATTAACCATTCAGATTCAAAGTAAGATTAGAAACCTGCGCGAAAACTAGGAATCGATACGGCCGTCGGGGAGAGCAATCGCGGCGAGACGGGATATATTTTTGCCTTTAATCAATCGCTGATTGTTCGAGCTTTTCAGGTGACAGATAACGGGGCATCCTTGCGTCTTTCCGTGTAGATACCGTCCTCGAAAGGAACAAGCGAGCAATTGAACAGGTAACCGGGATAAACGAGCTTTGCTTTCACTAAATAGATGGAATAAATAAAACTAAATAAAATAAATAAAGTAATAAAGAAATGTGCGATGAAAAGACGGAAATCATTTATGTCTCGATTTAATGCAATTTCTTTCCAAAACTAGATTGCAACGAAAATTTTATTGTGGGTCAAAGTGACCCTGCATTCCTCTCCAGCAACCATCGAAAGTCAATCTTCGGAAAGCAAGTCTTCTGATCGTTCGGAAAGTCTCGATTTTACCTTTAAAATAACGCTTTCCACCATCTCCGCCGTTTCTCCGAGATACCCGATAGCCAATAATATTCAGCCCGGTCAAAATAAAATAACCGGCAAGTTTTCAAATCACGTCAGAGATCAGTTTTCCTTGACCGAACTCGACGATTTCCCTCGGCCGGGCTGGACGATACACGGTGATCGATTCGGAAACAGAAGCCTATCGAATCGAGCGAGCAATTTGGCGAAAGAAGCGGATTCTCGACGCGAGAAAGCAGGAAGTGCTGCGCCGTCATTCCTATAATTTCGCCGGGCAAAAAAAGGAACCGAAGGAAGCGAGTAAAAGACGAGAGAGAGCGAGAGAGAGAGAGAGAGAGAGAGAGAGAGAGAGAGAGAGGAGAGGAGGAAAAGGTGGCCGCGGGCCCCTAATTCACGGGCCCCGGTTACACGCGCGTGCATTCTAACGCGTAACGAAGAACCGGAAGTGTCCTCCCCCCTCGTTCGTGATTCCAGCGAATTTTTGTGCGGCCGACGGACGAGCCCCGCCGCTTAACCGCACATGCTCCACCTAATAAATGAAATTTCACGGGCGTAACGAGCGCCGGATATCCGATCGGCTCTCCGATGCTTTGTTCCGAATCGGTTGCGCGTCCTATTGTTCCTAATTTTCTAGGTTTCCGCGGCGGAGCCTCCGATTCTCGCGCGAAGGGAGACGACGCGAGACCCGACGCGGAAGCTGCGAAAAATGTTTTCCACCGCCTGTATCAACCACGAGGGCGAGCTCCACGCGCGGCATTAACCACGATCCCGTGCACCGCTGGCGGGCCAACACGATCATGCGAACGCCGATCGGATCAACGTGCCCGCAGCCGGCCCGTCCCCGGCATTCGCACCGCTTATGAAACCGGCGCGATTTTTAGACCCGCGGATTCGCGACACCGTTGCATAAATTACACGCGTAACCCCAGCCCTCTGGTCCCCGTAAATTCTCAAAGACGCCTAACACCCGCCTCCGAACGACACGGACAATGCTACGGCGGAACGACGTCAGATCCCATTGATAGCCGACTTTCACCGGAGCTGTCCATCCCGCCCCCGCGTTCTCCTTTTTCTCCGCGATTCGCGACCCTGACGAATTAAACGGTGGCGCGTGGTCGGACCAGAAACGGAGACCCAGGAAATCTTGTGGCGATAGAGATGCGCTTGCTCGGGAAATCTAGAATGGTTGTTGTTCGTTTGGAATCGACAGTAATTTTTGACTGATTTTTGATATTAATTTTTATCACTGTGTTATTACTAGTATTCTGTTGTTATATATAATAGTGTATGTAATTTGATAATTTGATTATAATACATTATAATGTATAGGAGCGAAGTGAATTTTACTACGATGTTGAGGATATAAATAAAATATTATTCATTATAATGATTGAATTAACTTTTTATTTTCAGTTTTATTATTAGACTCAGTTGAACGTTGTGGGAAAATTTGGACTCGATTTTTGGCACTGGAAGTGTCGTAATATATATGTTGCTATTTCTTCGTGACAAGTATACTCGTTAATAGCAACTGTTTGATTAACATGGATGTGCGCTTTGATATTCTTTATTAACACTAAAGTCTCATTCCTTAAGAATAACAAAATTGAATTTATTTAAGCGATTAGTCGATTTTATAAGGAAATTATTAAGGGATTATTAAGAAATTTAATCATTTACTATATAAGAACATATGCAACGTCATTAATCATGAAATAAAAAATGTACAACCGGTAATAATGACAGTCGTAATAAATTCATCGTCGAATGAAATATTTTATCATAATTAAATATTTTATAAATGCTTACTGCACCCGAACAAAATATGAAATTACTTTTTTATCATTATTCATTAGGTAGTTCAGAGTACAGTGTTGCCCTTTTCCACCGGACAGGGTACGAAGAAAATCAAGCGTACAATACGGTATAATGACAGTAACTTACACGCTTTCCAAAGAGATTGCAACAGCGATTAATTTATGATCTCGGATTGGCGATCCGAACCGAAAAGATATGCAAATTACGCTCAAAGATCCGCGGACAACTGTTCGCTGACTCACGCGAGTCGACCGACGACACCGTGCGCTTTTGACGTATCCGTTCGCAGGTAGGTTAATTCGACCCTTGAGCCGGAGCGGGGCGAGCGGCGGTCAGAGAGTTTCGGTCATTCGATTGTCGTCGGTAGGGTAGCGGGCTGATTACGGTAATGCCCAATTAGCCGCGTCAATTTCCGCATTGTCCGGCCGGATTATTACAATCTTGAAGTCGGAATTACTCGGATTTACGAGGGATCGGCGTCGTAAACCAGAACAGAAGCGAAAACCGATGGTTCGACGAGCGACACGGGGCTTCTTTAAAAAAATTTCATTGTTTGGAATTCCCGTCGTTAATCCCGTTGGCCCAGTTTCCCGGTGACAGCGATTTTCAATATATAAAAACGCGATCGGAGGGAGGAGAGTAAAAAAAAGCGTGGAAAAAGTGAGAGACCGGGAGGGCGGGAGGGAGAACGAGCGAGCGAGAACGGTCGAGCGGGAAAGAGAGGGGACGAGGGAAAACGATAGACCGGGGGGTATCGTGTCACGGCATAAGTTACTCGGCCAATTCGAGTGCAAGCTTGTTAAACTCGCGAACGTTGGAAATCTGGCTTCTATATCGCGTATAAAAATCGATGTTCACGGTTAAACGTTTTATATTTGTTTCACGCCCGACGCTTTTAATCCGGTCGAGTTTTCGCGGCCGTGTTTTTATTTTCACGCCGCTCGCCGTGGCGAGGATTATTTTCGCTTTTTCCTTTCGCACGCGAGCAAACGCGACCGCGTTCGCGCTCACGCTCGCGCTCGTGCTCGCGCCTCCGGTTCCCCGTGTTGCACCCTCTCGTTGATCGACAGCCTCCACCGTCGAAACATTTTCCGCAGAGTGGACTACGCCAATTCCCCGCGTTCCAGAAGCCGATTTCGATCGATCGAACACCGGCTCTCGCCTCCTCCTCCTCCTCCGCCGCCTCCACCCTCGCCCCCCTCTTACCCCTGATTATGTGTGATTGGACAGCGCGTGGGAACCCCTCTTCCCGGACGTAAGTGACTGCATAATGGACGATTATTATGCGCATCCTTGCGAATTTCGCCAGAAACGTTTGTTAAACGAGCGGGCCCGCGGTCGCGCCGCGCGAGAGACCCAACGGTGTACCGTTCACGGCTTAATAATACCGCGCGGCGGGCCGGTAGATGTAAGATAGTTATAATTAGGTGTGTACTCGGTCTAGCAACGCGACCGGCGTTACCCATGTGAACTTCCTTTTCGCAGTTTTCGGCCGGACCCGCCAACTATTTCATCGGTCCGATGAACATTTCGGCGGCGAGCTCTTCCCGCGTGTTACGCTGCCTGGGCAAGCTGTATCGCGAGGACATCCAGGATGCGTTCACCTATGCGGCCATTATGTCACGTCCGTTGACAAAAACGCCGCGACAATTTCCAGCGGTGTTTTCTACCGCCGATTTTACAGGCTCAACTCCCGAAAGCCGGAGGAGAGGCGGCTCTTGAAACGATCGATGCACCGTTCGATGGGGTGCAACGTGCTCCTGCCGCGAGATTGTAGATCGTAATATGGTCGCCATGTAGCTGTGGTTGCAAGGAAGATCGCTGCGTGTCACACGCATTTGCTTCCGAGATATTATCGTTTTAAGTTCCGATCGCCAGACCGCGGATGTTTATGCAAAGAAAAAGTTTGTGCATCATTTGCAGGAAACGGGAGCTGCGTAAACATTTATTTCAGTCTGGAATAATTTTAACGACTTATAAATAATGTAAAAATGTTGCTACATTTTTCTAATAATGTCGCTGGTTTTTGTTTCTATTCATTTTTGTTATAATTGCGTCGAATGCGCAGTCTACTGATCACTGATTGCTTCCTGCCAGTAGTGTTAGCTTGTTTATTCAGTTGTTGCATAAGCTGAGATTTTTGCAACTGTGTCTGCTACTTTTTTCTTTACAACCACAGATATAATTATAGACACAGATAATCTCGTCTGGCAAAGATAATATCACCTACGTGACGTCAAGCGTCAAGTTTTGATATATCTGGAATTTCGAAAAAGTGGCACATCGATGTTCCAAACGCGTTAAACTATTCCAACGTTCAAAATTACCGAATAAATGTTCAAGATTTGAAGTTCGTTGCTGCGTCAGCCATTTTCCAATCGACCTTAAACGATGCCCCTTCAATGCAGAAGCTCACGTCGAATTATAAAAAGATCTATGCGCCGTATCAGTTCTCAGAATCGTAACTCCAACGGTCGATTTAAAACAAATAAAACTAAAAAAAGAAAGATGTCATACATCTCGAACGATCATCTTTAACCCAGCGTGACGTCAAACACGGTTCGGTTATCTTAGCGAATTCAGGCTCATGAATCTCCTGCACACACGCCGAGCAGTATCGTGTACACATAGTCTAAGCGGGAGATAATGCAATTTCAGTCGGTCGAATAAAATATGTAATGGTCCAGCCGCCCGGGAAATTAAAAGCGACTATCGCCGCGTCGTTGAGAGTCACGGATGCATGGAATTTTTCAATGGTCGTCGGGAGCCGGTACGCAAGTCCTGCGAAGAGAAACGCGGGCTAGGACATTGCCGACTAGTCGTCGGGAAAGGACGAGAGAAAGAGAGAGAGAGTGAGAGAGAGAGAGAGAAATAGAGGGTTGCGGGAGAGAGGGGTTGAAGAGGATTTCGAAGGAGACGTGATTTGATAGGACCGGGTCGGCGGAAGCCGGTGCTATTTTAGGCGGTTTGGTATTGCAATTAAATTGGCGACGCGATACAGGGCTTGGGAGCCGGGCTCCGGGCTTGGACGCAGGTTTTCGAGCGCGGCGCGGGCGCGCGACGAAATGCATCGGTCAAGGTAAACAGGGGCGTTTTATTATTTGCGCGGCTACTTTGTTTGCGAAAATTACGTATTCGCGCGACGATCATTGTACCTCGGTTACGTAGTCCCCCGGGGGGTGAGGAGGGGGAGGGCGAGGGTGGCGGATGCAGCCTAGAGGGGGCAAGAGAAGGCGGGGTTATGGGACAAGAGATGTGTCGGGGGCGCGGGCGCGCGAGCGAGCGAGACCCGCGGCGGCCGAAGATGGAACGAGAGGAGGGTAGTTGCGCGAGATCTCTGTTATTTTAACGTTTTTGCGAGGTCGAATGGACAGGTAGCATGCTAACCGATTCGTTTGCTGGCGCAACGTTATAGTTTTGTTCGGGCGGGCGGAAAGGGGCGGGGGGCGGGAGCAGTTCGAAGTGTTATTAATGCTGGTACGCGCGGCGGGAGGCAAACAAAAATAATTAATATTTATCATTCACGATTTCCGCGTGCACGTCCAATCGGAACGCAATATTCCCTGGAGCGAACGCGCTAATGCAAACGCGCCCCGGCACCATCGAAAATTTCGTTCCGTAGACCGTCCGCGCTAATTCGATAATGCTGATCACGCTCGACGGCGGATGGCTCGCGCATTTATTTCGACGCTCGCCCCTCTTTTTTGATAAAATTGCAAAAATATAATGCGCGCACCCCCGCGGCTCGTCGATAACGCGCGCGCCATCCACCGAAACGATCTACAGATCCATCCGGCCGCACCTCGCCCCCGCTCGCCCTCCCCCGGTTCCCCCCTCGTGCTGCGAGCCCCCGCGCGCACCGTCGCCCCCGCGTGCACGCTCCGCTGATCCCATAATCACCTCCCGGTTTAAGCGATTGGCTTTTCAAAAAATTAAAAAAATAAAAATCCTCTCGGAGCCTAGCGCTTTTCCGAGCCGGCTCGCCGCGCGGCTTAATTCGACCCGGATTTACGAGCCGTCAATGGTTTCTCTTTCCTAATCTGTCATACTAATTCGCAGCGCGCGATACTCCGGCCCGCCCTTCGCGGCTCGATCG
>CM052165.1:6092082-6121386 GCA_028455555.1 Augochlorella aurata
TCCCCCGGCCACCCGGTATCGCGACTCGCAATCTACGAGCCGAGCCGCGCTCGTTCGAGTTTTCTTAATTAAGCGAGCCCGCGGCGAACTCTCGTCCCACCCCCGCCGACCCGTCGAACCTGCATTTCTAGGCGAGCTGTGCAGGGTTCGATGCACCCGGGGAACCGCGGACGGGCATCGGCCTGCGAACGCCGAGACAACGAAATCGCAAAGATGGTCGATCGCATCGACCCCTGGCACCCTCCCCGAGCCTCTCGGAGACGCGGTGCACCGGTCTGCAGAGCGTCGCGTAGATACGGATCGGCGACAAGCGCCGGTTCCATTCCCAAAGTTTGTGGGAGAGTGCGAGCGGGCAGGATGCAACGAAACAATCGTGTCCGCAGGAAGAATGGAAAAAATTTTCAGCGGGCTCACGGGCCCGTGACGGTGCCGGTTCTGGCTGAAATTCGCGGCCGGGTCTCGTCTATCGTGGCCCGGCCCCCGGTGTCGTCGCCGGCCGCATCCTCTTCGGGGAAAGATCGCGCGGACGTGGGAACACCGGGAATATCTTCGGGGAATTTCGCCGGGTGCACCGGCGGGGACGGCCTCGCGGGAGCATCATCTCGAAAACGGCGGACCTGCGTTTTCTCGTAAGGCGAGTGGCCTATTTTTAACGGGGACTGTGCTCGGCGTAAACTTTCGCGGCGGCGCGCGAACTTTTCCGCTGCAACGGGCCGCTCTATTAATACGCTAGCCGCCCGGTGCAAGTAGCATCTCTCTCGGTATAGTCGGGCCGGTCCGCGACTATTTTTTCCGGCGCGTCGAAGATCAAGACACCCGTTAAAACCGTGAGCGGCGCGGTTTACAGCGGCGCGCAGATGCGCGAACGCCTTTTTACCCGGCTGAGGCCGCGAGTCACGGCTATTTCTTTCTCAAATCAAACATTCTGGAAATAAAGTTTGCCCATTGCGGCGCGACGCGGCGCGGCGAGTCGAGGCGAGTAGAAGGCGAGCAGAGGCGAGCGAGGCGAGCAGAGGCGAGCAGAGGCGAGCAGGGAGCGAAACGGGCCTGCCTGGCCGGTGCACACGCGACGATCGCAAAACTGCGAGCACGCAAAACTGAGAGCGCGGCCTGCCTGCACGCACACCGCCGAGCTTCGCCGATGCACGCACGTACAACGCCTACACGCACACGCACTATAGTCACGCACGCTGCAGGGAGTTCGGCCCTAGAGAGTTTTAAGGCCGTTGCACCGGAACCCTCGAAACACTCGACTCGCACGGCCACGCTACCTCCCGGCTACTGGTTATCGGCCCGAACCGAAAACAACCCGTGGCCTCCATTTTTTCAAGCTTGTTCCGATCGTATTCTTCTCCTCTTTCTACCACTCCGTCGAACTAAATTGTAGGAACGTGCATCTACTCGGCCCTAGTCGATCCTGCCCATTCGCGGGTTCATAGATCTTCTGTTTACTCATTTATTTATCTCAATGTTTTAGCAAGACGAACCCTTTCTTAGTCCACTAAATTAAAATAGAAAGCGTTAACTACACTGCGAATTTGTAAAGACGTGAGAAGAATTCGAGAACGTTCTCATGATATTCACGACTCGTTAAAATTATAGAAACATAAAAAAAGACATTTTATACCTGTCTTAAAAGTGTTACAATCGACTCAGACAATTTTCATTTCGCGTAAAAATTCACAGTCCTGTGATAACCGTCGAACGGACAAGTAATAAAAGGTGAACAAACGAAATGCACTCGCTGCAACAAAGAACGACAGAACACAGACACAAATATCTAAAGTTAAAAAGGGAAAGATACGCATCAGACAGCAGTTATCTTAACTAGACAAAATATTACGCTCGACACCCAAACCCGAGACTTGAAACGTGCAAAGAGAGGTACAGCATAAAGCAGATTCGCTGAAACAATTAGCCGCTGTCAATAGCTGGTTAACACAATTATTAGAGCCACAAATAGACTCCAACGCGAGCATATACCAAGCGACAGCGTTCGAAATACCTTACACACGTACAGGCCTCATCTGAGCCGTGGTGTGACGTCATACGAGCCGTAGTATACTCCATCTATAGATTCATATTCGCACACGTTCTTCTTCGGAAGAGCAAAGGCTGCTTTCGTTTCTGCCTCATCGTTCTCGTTTCGGAGCTGTACGAGCGGTATCGACCATGGAAATGCCGGCTCGGGAATTTAAAATTGTGGCGACGGTAGCTTTGATGAGCCTATTGTTTCATGGCTGCACGGAGTAACAATCATAGCGATTTCGCGCAGAGCGTTGCGGAGCGGTGCGGAGCGGTGCGGAGCGATGCATCGCGTGGACGCTTTTAATCCAGTTCGGGAGCGATTAGCGTGCTCCGTTCAACTTCGGAGCGGCTCCGGGCTGAACAGCGACGATCGCCTGGCTAGATCGTGGACGAGCGTTTCAGGGGGGACGGAGGGATTAACCGTGTCCCCCGAGGAAAGCCTTGTATCGCGACGTCGGCTCGTAAACAGCGCAATTTAGATTCCGGGCGTCTTCTCGGCGCGGTGCGGTGCGGCGCGCAGCGGAGAATCGTTGGACCAGCGTCGTTTCTAAGTGGCTAAGTCAAGTGAAGTGAAGCGAGCACCGAAGGACGAGGGCAATGCACCAGAGTCGATGCACGCGGGGCGGGTCTCTCGCGGGCAGGTGGTCCTCGGCTCAAAGAACTTTTGTCGGGGCGTTGATCTTCCCGTGACTGCACGGGCTAGCGGCGTGCATCGTGCAGGCTCTTCTTCCCTCGGTAAGGACACCTCTACGCGAGGATGTTGGCGCGAGAACGGCGCTCCGGACGCTCCTCCTTTTTCTCGAAACGCGATGGGGAACAAGAGATGGCCGCTTTCGAATATTCCCTTTACGAGATCAGCCTGACTACTGTCGATGGAGGACGTTGCTTAAATCACGTTCTCCGGCGATATACAATCGGCACCGTAACCGAATCACCATAAAACTGAGACGCGAAGGGTGCACGACACCCTGATGCATAGAAACGTTTATCTTCTAAACACATATTTAAGAAACTAATTGCGATGAGGGGATCTTTATGCAAAATAGAAATCGTCTGCGTCAATTGCAGAGTGTAGAAGCCAAGTGCAATCTTGTTTCTCGACTAAATAATTTTAATAAGTTGTAATTGACGTGTCCACATTTTTATTTCTTTTAACTTTTTCACTATCCTATCATCCAGGTAGACATTTTTCCTATAAATGCACAGAAAAATGCAGCGTTTCCATTTAATACATATATACATTCATGCACAAACCAGTCTAGAAGACAATGTTGGTTCACTCTCACCAAATATAGCAGTAATATTTTACTCAATGTTATTAAATAATTGTGAATCATTAAATCGTGTTTTATCCTAATTAATCCTGACAATCGTACGATTATTTATGCCACACGTCTTTTTAAGCTAGCATGTAAGATGACGGTAAGATTATTTTCTAACGAATCGGCCGACTTTCGCTTGAAATTCGACAGCTTGTAACGAACCGGGCCCCGGAAGAGGGCCATTTTATCGCAGCATAGTTGCTCAGAGGACGAGAAAGCAGATGCAACGTCGGCAGAAGTCAGCGCCGCCATGGCAGGGACTTACGAATTTGTCCATTCATCCTGGCATTACTATTTCACGCGGCTCTATCAAACCACGTTGCATTAGGGAGGTTCTACGAGCTCGCTGATAGGATGAGAAAGCATGAAGGGTGGCTTCGGCCACCTGGTACCGGCGGCGTTAGTAAAATTGATGAAAATTCGGGGCTCGACGGCGCTCCTTGGCGCGCTCTAGTAATGGGGCGGCCATTTTGGCGTTGCCGAGGCAAACGACACGAGCGGACCATTAAGCCGGCGTGGCGAGCGACAGCTTGCAACGAGATTTCAGCAACAAATCGCGGAGCCTGTTAACATAACAATCGCTGACGGTGTCCGCGCGGTTGGTACGTATACCGTCGAAGAATCAGGGTTCTATTCGTCCTAGAGACGGGGCATTCCGGGGCCCGTCGATCGGGCCCAGGCTATCGGCAGCGAGTCGGACTCGGTCATTTAAATTCCGTGGTCTCGCCGATGGCGGGCTGTTGATCCGCGGCAAGAATGCGAAGTCGGTTGCAAAAGCTCTGGGTTCTCAGGAAGAATCCGGGGAGCACACGGAGAGGCGCGGAGCGGCTCGGCGCGTCGAAGCCGAGGACGGCGAGGCAGAGAGAAGACGAGGCAAAGGGCTTCTCTCGTGCTAGCCGTAGTACACGGAGGGCATCGTATTGCATGCACGACTCGCTGCTAGTAAGCCGAGACGATTGCACGGAAGAGAAGAAAAAGAAGACGCAGAAGAAGACAGAGGAAGGCAGAAGGAGGAGAGCCAAGGGAGAGAGAGCGGATGGAAGCGGAACGCGAGGCGAGGCGATGCGAGGCGAGCCGATGCGATGCGATGCGATGCGAGTCGTGGCTCTCCGTGGTGAGGGGAGGAGAGAGGGGGACGGGTAACGCTGCCGAAAACCGACTAGCGATTGCATTAAATAGAAGAAGCACGATGATTCCTCGAGCGGCTGCACGAGCAACGTCTCAACTCCTCGTGGACGCGCAAAGACCGCGGAGGCGGGGGCAGGGGAGGACGACCAGCGAGCCAGGGCCTGTCAGGGGCCAGCGGGGGCCTGCGGGGACCGGCCGAGGACCGAACGCCGGCGGAGGAGGAGGAGGAGGAGGCCAACCAAAACGGCCGGCAGAGGGGAGAGAGGAACCTCTAGAAATTAGGTTGTTGCACCGGGCCATGGGTGGGAGAAGCCCAAGGCCCTTGTTACCTTCCCCTACGTGAATTTAGGCCGTTGCACTTTTCGGCCCCGGCTATGGTGGGGGGCCCAAATAGGAGGAATGCGTTTGGTGGGGCACCGAGGCGCAACAACGAGCCACGGAGGGATAGCGCATTTAGGTGCAGCTCTCGGCCACGGAGAGGGGATTCTAGCAAAGAGACAGGGCCGCATCTGGCGAGCAATTTTTTCGACGGCCGATTTCTTGCGACCCTTGGTCTCCTTTCTTCCAGGCCTTGCCCGTTTTCCAAAGAAATTCCGCCGAGAACGATCTCTCCTCGATCCTCCACTCCCTTTAATCTTCCTGCAATCGCCCGATCGTGATTCTGTAATTGATATTTTATTCATTGACAAAACGAAATCCTCTTCGACGACAAACAATAGATTACAAGTTATCGCCTAACGGTAGGAGTCGAGGAGACGGTGCACCTGACACGCTCAAAAATCGCTGGGCTAGAAGATAAATAATAAAAGGGTAGTCCTTAAACTATTTCAATATTGTACTATATTTCCTGTAGGTATCTGTTTCGAATCCACAATTTTTTAATCAGAGAAGTAGTAAAATTTGACGACAGAATCAGATTTGTTCAATAACCGGGGTAGTCGTCTACCCTTATAGAGCAAGAATATACAGACAATTAATAAAAATTCATTTCGATGATAAAATAAACAAAAATTAATGTTTATATAAATATACATGATTTATATAAAACAATAACCTAATATAGGAGCTTGTCATAGAGGTACCCAATTATAGAACAGTCGACAATTTTTACATGCTGACACAAGGGCTAATTAAACTGTATGGTCTTTTAAAACGGTATGATACCCGATGGATGACGCTCTCAGAACCTACTTCCCGATCCTCTTTCTCCAGAACGTTTCGAATCCGCGGTTCCACGGACGGCGCAGTCGAAACCCTACAGTATTAACGCGCTTTGTTAGATCGTCGGACAATTCGGAGGCAAGAAGCCGGGTTAATAGAAATATAATTCCGGTGTCAGGCTGGCGCAGCGTTTTTTTCCACGGCCCCGAAGTACTGGACAGCTGTCGTTTACGATGTTCCAAGGCGTGGCGAGGCCTTCGTGCCGGCGCAGAAACCGATTAGAGAAACTCGGTGCGTCGAGCGGACTCGCGGCGAGAAATGTTTGAACGCGGCTCGATTACATTATCGCCGAAAACTCGGACCGAGCAAAGTGTCAAGATATTTCTGCAGCGACGCGCTGCCGAATCGTGCGTTATCTGCCGCTCGATGCCCGATGTCACTCCGAGAGCAGATACCTCGACACGGATAACTCGAAGCGCGAAATAGTTCGATTGCGGCGTACGTGGCCCGTTATCACGCGAAACCGTAGTCAAAATAACCCGAGACGTTTGATCGTCTAACCCTCCTCCTCCTCCTCCTCCCCCGTCCCCGAGCCGGATCAATCCAAGGTCCGAGCACTCGGAGCCAGTTCCCGAGTCGTTTATCGCTGCGAGCGCGCAAAAAGGCATGCATTGTCTTATTAGAGCGACGATCGAGGAGCAGAACGCCGCTTCGAAAAGAATCAAGTTTTACGAACGAGGAAGTCTGCTGCGGCCAGCGAACGCAGAAGCAGCAGAAGCAGCAGGAGCAGGAACACGAAACGGGGCCCAGGCCCGGCCCAGAGAAACGTAGCCCGGGGAACAACTTGCATTTAGGCCGTTGCACCTAAGGTGGGGTTTGCCCACGCCGCTCCTCCGATACCCGCCGATCAACGTGCAAGTGGGTACAAGTTACATATATGTGTATGTACAGGGTGATTCACGCGACTCGATCGACTCGGATCTCTTTCCCGAGACGAAACTCCTGCTCGGACTACGCTATTTGCGCCGTTGTCATAGATGTTGCAACTTACAGACAGCGTTGCCGAAAACTAGGTGTAATGGAGAGGCATATACCGAGTGGTCTATATGTAATAGAACTACCACTGTATTGTTTTAAATTATCTCATGGATATGGCGAGACGTACGACCTGAGTTGCAATCACACCTGAGATTGTCTTTTGAGAACACATTTATTAAACTTGTCGCATTAAATGCATTCTATTCTCGTATAAAATATAATAAAAATATCGCCAAAGACAAGCTATAAATTCTCTAACAATCATACTACGAGCCACAATTTTTAGCAATTGTATCCACAAAATTCTTCCGATGCCTTTTGATGCTAATCGTCGCACATGTGGGACGCTGCTAGCGAACATGTTAATAAAACGATCATAAACTCGAAATCTCGACCGAGTACGAAAAAACAAACTGCGAAATAAAGTTAACGGTACTTCCGATTCGGTACCTTAACACAATAGGCCGCCGGGTACGTGGTCCGCCATTACCGAATGCCCTGCACTGCACCTAGTGCGCAATATTTCCTGGCATCCCTGCTCGTTCCAGTCGCGGCGCTTCTCTTAATTAGGCAGCAGTGATCGCGCGAAGATGACCTTAAAGCCACCGATATCGGGATGGCAATCCCCGTGATTTCTCTAAAAAGCGCATCGCGATAAAAGTTTGACGAAAGACAGCGTGAAAGCATCGACTCCAGCGTGCTCTCCGACAAAGATACTTTCTCGAGAGATCTGCTTAGCCAATCCCGGAGCTAGCTGGGCCGGCGGAGGAAGAATGATCGTCGCAGTGCCTCGGAGGATGTTGCGCCATTAATTTCCCTGCAATCAGAGAAGGGACCTCGTTCGAGTCACGAGGATCACCCTGTATACCTACATGCCTATTCGCGAAGAAAGCGGGCAAGTGGGCCTAGCAACTAGAGGGGAGCGCTGGCCCGGACACGCACACACGCGTGCGCGTGCACGCCGGGAACTGCATTACGAGGGGGGCAGCGCGGGGCCACGCTGGCGAAAGAAAGAGATAAAGCGGGAAAGAGAGAGAGCGAGAGAGAAAGAGAGAAAGAGAGAGAGAGAGGAGGGCCAAGCAGCGGCGAGCAAAAGTTAAAGCCGGTAGAGAAGGTGATCGCGACACGGCTACGCCGGTGGTGGTGCGGCAGCGTTTCGCTACGAGGAACGGTGGTAGTGTAGAAGCAAAGAAGCAAGCACGGAGGAGCCGTTGCACTTGGGCCCCTCCGTCTCGGTCGCCGGGATCGGCGCGGGCGGCCCGAGGGGACCGGCGGGCGAGGCGGGGGGAACCGGGCACCGATGCATTTTGGGACTATTTGCCAGCGAGAGGCCGACGCCGCGGCGCGGGGGCCCGAGGGGATGGTTCAGGGAACGGATAGCTATGCAGTCATGGTTCTCAGATCGGCGCGGATCCGGCTGCGTTGCAGCGTCGCGTGCGATCCCGAGCCCGGGCCCGAAAAAAGACCTTCTGGATCGAGTCCACAGCTTTATTCGGCTAGAAGAACGCAGTTTCCGCGAACCGAACAGAGCCGTCAGCATTGTAGCAACACGCAACGATCCCGAGGGGCCGGGCAATCTATGTTGCAATTATGGCGCGGCCGCAGCGGGATCGTTCGCAAAGGGTTCCCACCTCTTTTTATCCCTGCGGGACCGTGGACTGTGCAGGGACGACCGCGGTTTCAGTTTCGGGGACGGCGACCATTGCAGCTGCTAGCAATATTGTCTCCGCGCACAACGCTTTCTGCAGCTGCCAAGGAGCATTACGTTTCCACGTGACGTGGCGCGACGGCCTCTGTCAATGCGGCCCGGAGAGTTTCGCAACGATCCTCCGACATTTTTCGCAATAATATTCGGCCCCGGACAGCTTTCAAAGCTCGCCTCTCACGGCCGCGCGAGCGCGACGGGCCCGCGGAGCTCTCCGTGCGCCCGGGCCCCGGCTACGGGCCCCGTTCCCTAGGTAGGGATTGATCGTCGGAGGGAGAGCCCGGGCCCCGTGGAGTCGTGGCGACCGGAGGAAGATACCTAGCTTCGGTTTGCCGATTGGTGGGGAGAAATTTTGGTGGGCGGGGGCGCGAGCCAGCCCGGGGGGAAAGCCTAGCATGCATTTTAGGTGCACGCTCTCCGGGCCCCGGCCAACGAGAGGACCGGGCCCAACGAGACGAAAGAAAGGAGCCGGGCTCGGTGGTGGGGGGCACGTAGGGTTCACGGGAGGTTTTCGACTTCTTTGGCCGCAAGAACGCCAACTAGTTTCCTCAGTGGTTCGCAAATTTTCGACTCGCTGGCCCTCGGTCCTCAACCATCGCCGTCTGCGTTCTGCTGCCTTCGAGTCTACAGACTTGCAGTTACGATGCTTATGCAGCCAAGAATTTCTTGGAACTTGATCGAGCTCTTTCGATTCGGTTGGCGAGATGGAAAGAGGATTTTTGGTTCTCTGTACGAATGTATCATGCGTGGAACTGTGCTGTCCAAGAGATATTGAATCTTTGCTGTAACGTTTTCTTTACAATTCTGACACTATCACTATAACTACAGTTGTAATACTATCTTGGGGGAGGCAGGAAATTCGCGGTTATTTATATAACGTACGTTCACTAAAATATTATTGAGCTACAGAGCACTAAGAGCGACTATGGCATGCGTTATTTCGCGACGATGGTTTTAGACTTTTCTTCTCTTTCGATTTTGCTGCATGCTTGTGTTAAGGTATTGATTGCATCATTTTCTATGAAAGAGTTTTTGGAATTTATTTGTAAGAAAAAATTTGCAGCCGAGCATTCTTATTGGTTTGGTAGATTTGTGTTAAGTATCAATTATAGGTTACTACTAGATATGGGGTTAACCCAATTGCAGCGATTGAAGGTTTCTCAATGTAACAATTTCTTGGAAGAAGAAAAGAACGTGTGCCTCCATTTAGTTTAGGCTTTTATTTACTTTAGTTTAAATATTGGTGACAAGAACCTGGATTTTATACCAACTTGAACGGAATAACATTCATGCATAACAGACGACTACTCGTTAAAGTATGGCAAGTAGTTAACATATTCCCTTCCCAGTTGCAGGAGAACAGAATATTATTTTATTGGCGTAACATTCATACTTAACTCTAGCCTGTAAAACTGTGTATCCACTCCTGTTTTCCTTTTTATGATTTTTAATAATTTTTGATAATAATATAAAACCATTCACGATGCCGATTCTTCCTATAATTTCAAGTCAATAAACATTTCCTGAAAAAATATTTGCATAAAATATTCCAAATAGCTAAGCTTCAAATATTGCAGACATTTTAGTTGTACACGCAAGGGTTGCCACTAGAAGCCTCCACCAGGTGTGAACTATAATTCATTTACATTTTACAAAGTTTAATTATAAAACTGGCTCCGATAAAGTAACTTATTCAATCCCAAACTTCGTGGTATCGTAAAATTAAAAACCGGTCATTTGGACCGCTGTAAATTTAGTATTACGCTCGTCGAAGCGCGACAAGAGGTTACAGAACGTATTAATACGCGGCCAAAGTGTTAAGAGCTGGAACAAGCATTGTCGGACTCGATTACGTGGCCGCTTGTGGGAAGGACAGGCCGATCGTAGGTGCTGTAGGACAAGGTGTTTCGATGTCTTCGATACTCGATATCCAGGCTCCCCCGCCCCGTAGGCATATACGATAAACCGGCGACGGTTATGCGATTTTCGTGAAGCTGTCGACGCAGCTGTCGCTTCACGCATCGAGAACGTGTCGCGGAGAAGAAGAAGAAGAAGCCAGCGAGCGAGAAAGAGAGAGAGAGAGAGAGAGAAAGAGAGAGAGAGAGAAAGAGAGAGAGAGAGAGAGAATGAGAGAGAGACAGAGAGAGGTCCAAGGAGCACAAGAAGAAGAAGAGAGAGGCGTGTTACAACTGCTAAACGCAGCCGATACGTAAAAGCAACGTCGTTCTCGTTACAGAAAGCCGGACGTCCTTCGGAACGATGCCGACGGTATCGTCCGGCGCTTCCTGACAAGCCATTGATCCCGCTCAGTATTTTATCGCTGCGCGATCTTGATACATACATTCGAAAAATCGTTTCCACCCCGTCCTCGAGGCAAAAATCTCGCGATTTTCGATTCTCCACGGCGTCCGCATAAGATATGCAACTATCCGTGACTCGCTGAATATGAAATAAGGACGTGCCACTGAATATCGAGGCAAAATCGTCGAGGGCCCGTGCTCGCCGGGACTCGTGCGCGTCGAATATTTCCGTATCCGGCTACGGATTTATTGCCGAAGCGCCTCGCCGCGCCGCGAGGAGAGGAGAGGAGAGGAGAGGGCCCGGCGCGACTCGCCGAGAGAACAGCTCTCCCAGCGGCGCGCTAATTGCCCAGAACACGCGTGTACCAGCCGAGAACCAGTAAGTACACTGTCCCTCGAAAGTTCCAAGACACTCGGTCCACCGAGCGAGCCTGCAACGCCGCTAGACCGTCGAACCTCGTCCAAGCGAATCGTCGACGACGTCGCTGTCTGCCACGACAGCATTTTTCCTAAACGTTCGCGTATTCCACGAAATTTGAAAACGCAGTCCGGCCGAATCAGCGGCGGGTCCGCGCGAGGATCCGCTGTCTAATTACAAGCTTGCGACAACTCAATACGCGGAGAGGGGCGGGGGCCGTTTTCGTTTACGATCGCGATAAACGAACAAGCACTTAAATCTTTAAGCAATCTTGTATCCGAGGCGGTCCGCCGTCCTATGAAACATCGATCCGTCCAAAATGACGATAATACGCCACGCTTTTAGCATAATTTCGTTCCGTCTCGCCGAAATAAAGTAAAACATTGTGCCGAAATTGCGCAACGCTTCGGACACGGGTTTTAATAAGACACGTACCACGCATCGGCCCGAATTATGTAAATAGCACACGCGTCGTCTACTGCGACCCGTGGTCGATATTATTACAAAATAAAAAAAAAGCCAGCAGATGTTGCAGATCGATTATCACCTTTTTCGGAGGCCCGGCAGCTGTCCTAGCGCATTTAATCGTCGCCGGGCAATGCGCGTAACCCGCGATTCGCGTAGCCCGATCGAGGAACGGCGCGTCGATCGTTGCGAAACGAGTTTAGAGAGCTAGGAGATTTTTCGAAACGGCGGTGGAACAAAGACAGCAGAGGAGCCACGCGGCGGCGTGGATCGGTTTCCGGTTGGCGAGGCTTCGATGGCAATCGGAAACTATCGGGGACGGCTTTGACGCGTCCCCGACGCGACGAGTGCATCGAGCGATGCGTCGCTCGGCAATTACGCTTGCCACTCGGTGGCGGGCAAGTGCGCGGGAAAAGTGGTTTTTTTTCGAGGGTGGATAAAGCGCGTCCTTAACTCGCGCGAGATCCTTTCGAGGCTGAGAGCGCGTCGAGAGAGAAAGAATCGTTCTGGAGAGCGAGGAATCGAGCGGTTCGATAAATATCGGCTGTTCGGCGACGGACAGAGCAGCCGTCTCCCCGCGCCCCTGGTTTTTCCTTTTGTCCGGGCCCCGGGGAGGGCGGCTTTCTCATTTCCCCTGTCCGGCATCCCCGGCATCCTCTTACGGTCTCGCGTCTTCTCTCGCCCCGTCGTCCTACCCGTTCGATTGTTACGTCGCTCGTTGCACGCCACGGCACGGCACCCGCCTCGTCCCGCACCCCCGCCGGGCTCACCCCTTTCACCCCCTTTCGAACCGATGCCGAGAGAGCGTAGGTGTTTCGAGCCACAAGTGGCGCGCACCTTGTTGCTCCGCTGCCTCCGTTGTCTGCCGCGGGAACAATGTTCGCCGCAGATACCGCTCGAATAATAATGCGTTCCTTGACGACGCCCCGCGACGCCGCGACGCCGCCCTTCCAGTAAGCGTTCGAGACCTCTGATTAGAAGGCCGCCGAGCAGAATAGGGCAAAGGTAATCCTTAACGACAATTACGCGACCGAGGGGAACAGCGATTTCCGAATGCAGCTTGCCGTGAAAAAGAGACGTCGAGTAGAACCTGGAAGCTTGCAACAGCGCTGCCCTGATATCAGCCAGCCGAAATCGTTCGCCGACAGCGAACCGTCTTCCTCGAGCGTTGGCACACGCTGCTAATTTCACTCTTTGCACTCGAGTGGCGGCTAAAAGTTGCTGCACTGTTCTCAGAAGAATTTTCAATTTGTTAAATTCGTCTGATCAATTATCGAATAATAGAGGTCCACATTTTGGGATTGAAATAGCCTCGAGTGGGTTAACCTTAAAGTAAAATGTACCGACTTCTGACGGAGTGACTGGAAATTGGAAATAGTGCCATGTAGTGGCGATCTCATAGGATCGGATGAAATTCTGCCCCGTCGCAGTCGTGGACCGGGAAACGAAAAGAAAGAAAAGGTCCACGCCGATTCCTTTTCCACAGCGATACCTTTAGGTTCGCGTAAAGGCCCACGAGAAATTTGTATATATTATATCACAATTCTTTTTAATATCTTTAGCTTCAATCCATACATTAGCTTGAGCCATAAATAACTTCGGATGCAGCTAGGTAGAACCTATTGTTCGTATCTACCCACAATAGGTCACCGGGGCAATCGAGTTTTTGCGTGTCACTAAATAGGCAAGGGTTTAAAATAAATAAAATAAAAAAGCAAACAGGTAAATAGCAAATAAAAAGAAGATAAATGTCCGATAAAGAAACGGAAGTTATTTATGACTCGACCTGATACATCGAAGGCATATCCGAACTTTCCAAAGCGAATCTATGGACTTCCACATTTTCTCGATCGCATCCCTGGGGATTTATAAAATATTCAAGGTGGCAACGCTGTGTCTAACGCGGACGTAACGCAGACGTCTGCTTAGAAGTCCTGCGATAAGCTCGAGCCAAGAGAAGGTAGTCCCAGATCTCGCGAAAATTACTCGAAGCTGCGGATAAGAGCGATTTCCGAACGCAGCATCCAGGAAAAATGGGATTCCGAGTAGAACAGTACAGAGAGCTCCATCGCGGAAGGACGTGCTAAGATCCAGAATCGTTTGCTAACGGTGTATCGCGTTTCTCGGGGATCGATGAGCGTTAGCAGAGGGTGTCTAACGCGGTGGGCGACGCAGTGTCGAGAGAAAGGGGTGGCAGGGCGAGGGCCGTTGGAAAAAGCGATGGTTCTGTCGCCAGGAGAGAGCCTGTAGCTTCGTCCTAGACTCTGGTCCAGGTACTTTGGCAAAGTTCGCTCCCTTTATCTCTCCTCGCTGCCGTCAGCTCTTGTATTCATTTTCCTCTCTCCGTTTCTCTCTGTTGGCCGCGCTGTTCTACGTATCCCCTCGCAGCCGCTCCCTAGCCGAGGAACGCGGCTACAGACTCCTTCGTAAGGAGGCCATATTTCATAAGACTCGCTGCTTTCCTCCGGCTGCTTTCCTTTCCTCCTCCTTCTTCGCTGCCGCTGCCGCCCTCTCCTCCTCCCCCAGCCCCTGGTCCTCCTCTGGTCCTCCGCCCGGTGGTTCTCTCTCCTCCTGCTGGTGGCGGCGGCGGCTGCTGGTGGTGCTGCTGCTGTTCCAGCTCCTCTGGTTCTTCTTTCCCTTTCCTTTTTCCTCTTTCGATGGTCGAACGGCCGAGCCAGCGGAGCCCCGTGCCGCTGTCAGAGTTTCTAGCAACGCTTGCGCGACCCATTCCCATCTCGTTTTCCCCATCCAATCCCATGGCCCCTGCCAAGCTCAGTACTGCCAGCCGCCGATGTAATGTTTCTTTTATTGATTTTGCGGCGACCCGCGGAAATTATACGGCCCATGAATGTATGCACGCCCCGGACCTCTCTCTCTCTCTCCCCCTCTTTCTCTCTCTCTTTCTCTCTCTTTCTCTCTCGTTCTCGCTCTCCGCGGCTCTTCTCGCCGCGGTTCATCTCACTCTCTTTTGCATCTCTCTCTCGCTTTGCTCTCGGCTCGGCTCCGCTCGGATCCGCTCGCGAGTTTTTGGATGCCTCTCGGCCTCCTCGATGCCTGCTCTCTCGATCGCTACGGCCTCAGCCCCGACAACGGATGCGACAACCTTGTCCTCGTCGAACGATTCTTCTCCTCGTTCTCCTTGCTTTCCGCCGGGTCCGAGCGTTTCCGGTGGCGAACGGTCTCGCTTAATTCTGGGTCCGCGGGATCCAGCACAGACGTCATGGAAATTACAAGCTTTCTCCTCGTTCCGACAGCCACGCGCTCGGATTCCTCTTCCTCGGCTCCTACGCCCGGATCTTGCTCAAAGCTACTATACAGGCGCAGCCACTCGCCGGCCCTGCTTAACCTCGCCGGCCGTAATTACTTTCTCCGTTCGGTCTTGAAAACTGGCTATTCCGACGGAGCAGCCTGCTTTTCGGACTCTGGCCAACCGAAGAGGTTTAATTGATCCAAGGAGGCCGTAAATCCTCGAGCGACGTTACGCGGATGGTCTAACGCGCTAGCAGCCTCTCCGGGCTCCTAGTTCTGCTGGCGTCGCGTCCCTCGTAGCTTCTGGTTTGCTCCGTGTACCACTCTGTTGGAACGCCGAGGCCCGGAGTAACAATTCATCGGGATCCTTGCGGGAACACTGTTAATCCTCGCGGAAAAGAAGAATAGCTTCCGGGGCAGAGTCTGCGGAGGCTCAGCCGCGGACACGTGTTCCCCGGGGAATCTAGTCACGCCGCTTATTCTAATAGAGAGCGAAGACTAAGTGCTGCTCCGCTCGAGCACGGTCTCAAAGGCATCGCGAGGCCTCTTAACGAAGAATAGACTCGGCCACGCGTTTCCCTTGTTCCCTAGTTCGCCACTTCGCTAGCAAGTGGAAGCCGCCGGCCGCGATCGGCCTCCGCGTGGAATAGACCAGCGACTCTAGGCGTCCATAATTAATGGACATTTAATGGAGGCGATCGAAGCGGCGATCGAGTTTTCGGACGATCGGCGTCGCGGTCGGCGACGATAGGTCAAGGACGCTCTCACGGTTCTCGAGGTCAGGTCGACGGATCACCCTTTCCGGACCGAACAAAAAAAGATACGAGCGAAAGAGGGAGAGAGAGAGAGAGAGAGAGAGAGAGAGAGAGAAGATGGGGATAGGGCGAGGATCCGACACCCTCCGGGATCGTGGGCCATCGGTGCTCCCCTTTGACCCTAAAAAAGAAATACAAATCGCGCGACCAATCCGGGCGCGACCACCCTCCGTCGTTCGCCTGATCGGCCACGGAATTACGTGACTCGCCTTCATCGCTCGAAAATAAACCTTCGGAACGTATGCTGAAAGCGATCCGCGTGCCGCACAGGTACGTGTGCGTGCGTGTAGGTGCGTGGGGGGAGAACAGAGACATACAGAGCTCGGGAGAGAGAGAGAGGGAGAGAGAGAGGAGGTCGACAACGAGACACGCCGACAGGAGGCAACGTTAATCGATGTCGAGCGATTTAACCCTCTCGTCGCGGCGCTCGCTCTTCGACGCGCGCGTGTCGCTGCGCCGAGCCGAGCCGAGCCGCGCCGGCAAAAAGTTCGATGGACCAAACTTGATTTCGCTTTAATTAATTGAAACGAATTTATCGAACCGATCGCTTACACGAATTGGCAGCGGCAACAATCACTGATTTCCGGTCCGTGCTCCGCGTGTCCCTTGAACCGGCGACGACCTATCGGAAAATTGATGAAAACGCGCCCGTTTTGCGACGCGGCGGCGGCGGCGGCTGCTGTCCTTTTTACCGGAACCCGGGACAGCCCCGCCGACGTCGACACCCGCGCGCCGCATTCTTCGACGGTCACCGCACCCGGCTGCCCCGGTCTCCCGCGAAACGGTTAGATCAAGGGACCACCGGACTACTAATTGGCTGATAACGGCGTGCAAACGCGGCGATCAACGCATCCCGCGCGTTCCGACGCGCTCGATCAATCATCCCCCTGTTTACCCCGATGTCTCTGTCGCTCGGCCGAGAGTCCCGAGCACCGAGAGACCGGGGGGTCGTCGCACCTCCTTGCGAACGATTTACGATCCACGGAGTCACCGGACAGCGTGACATCGAGCCACGCGCGTTGATTTCGCAGAAACGATGGGAATCTATCGGGGCCGGTCTCTCGATTTCCTTCTGGAACGACGCGGAACCCTCTGATTAAGCAGGGACGCCGAGTTCTCGGCGATGCAAATCGGTTTCGATAGCGGAGCATCGAACGGGACGGTCGAGGGAAGGTATCGGAACGGCCGAGGCAAAGATCGAAGGGGAGAAGGAGCTCTGTACGCGGGGTTGTGTTTCGTTTAGTTGGCCAGAGGCGAGTTAATGGACGGCGGAGGAGAGCGAGTCGGCTGTAAATCAGATTTGCGTGTGAAGTTGGTCTCGCTTGGCCACGACGAACGGTTAACAGAGAAACACAGCTAGATAAACGTACGGGCTCGGCGGGCCGTGTGTGCGGCGGGCCACGGGCCGCGGGGTGGAAAGTAGAGGGTGGAAAGGTGAGAGAGGCCGGTCGGCCACGTGTGTCGGTGCGTGATGGTAGCCCCGGCGTCGGTGCTTCGGAACGTACGTGACTCTCGTTTTCGCCGGGTGTCGTATAGAAAGCGAAAACGGGCTCCTACCTACATTTTCGCCCATTCACGCGGAGAGCCGGAGAACGAGGCTGTGTGCCGGGGTGGTCGACGGGGGGCGGGTGAGCGCGGGGGCGGAGGCGCCGCCATGCGGACGGCGAGAGGTAGGCGAAAAAAAAACGAAGAACGAGAGTAGAAAAAACGAGAAAGAGAGCGGTAGAGGGATAGGAAGAGAGAGAGCGAGCGAGCGAGCGAGAGAGAGAGAGAGGGAGAGAGAGAGAGGACGTTGGGAAAAGAGGAAAAATAAAACGACCGAGGAAGGAAAAAGCGTAGAGAAAGGGAAAAAAGCAGGACGCTGGCAGGCAGGCGGTCGGCGTGCCGGTATATCGGCAGCTACGCGGCGAAAAAGGGTGTTTTGCGGTGAGATAGAGAGATAGAGAGACGGGACGGCGGAGGAAGAGAGAAAGAGAGGAAGAGGACGACGCGCGGAGAACGTACGGCGGTGAAGCGTGCACGCTAATAGCTACGCGTACGAATACGCGGCGAGGTTCGTGCGTAAGCTACGTTTGCAAACGGATGTACGCGTACGCTCGAGGGCGCTTCGGAGGCAGGGGGATCGCGAAAAAGGGTGTAGGTTCGTCGCGGACGGGTTGTAGGGCAAGGGACAGTGGGGTGGAGCGCGCGCACGAGCGAAGCGAGAAAGAGAGAGAGAGAGGGAGGGAGAGGGAGAGAGAGAAAGAGAAAGAGAGGGAAAGGGAGAAAAAGAGGAAGAGAGCATTACGAGTTACAGGAACGGGGAAGGACAGAGCGCCGAGCGAAGAAGCGAGAGGCGCAAACGGGGAGCCGGAGAGAGCGCAGAGGCGCGGAAAAGGGAAAGAGAAAGAGAAAGAGAAGGAGAAAGAGACCGCGGCGGCAGAGAAAGAGGGTGGAAAAGAGAGAAAGAGGGAAGTTGAACGCGGGGTAAAAAGGGTGGCCAGGGGGGCTGGAACGAGCGGGAGCGGGATGGGTTCGTTGCCAGGGATGAAGTACGTAGGTATTGATCTATTTAAAGCCTAGAGTTCCAAACGAGGTCCTTATTAAAAAGCGGAATGAAACAAGGGGCGTTTCGTCCCCCGCCGCCCACTCCCCACCCCCTCGGTACAGTGTCGGCCGTCCTGCTCGCACACGCACGGCACGCCTTTCCGTTTCTTCGTCCCGCTTTCTTCTCGCGTTCGTTTTCCTCGCTCGCTGGCTGCTCTAGGGTCGGCTTCGCCCGCAAGGGAGAGAAAAGTTGCGTTCGCGAGCGGACGGCCAGACATTCGGCAGCTCTTTGGACCCGCTCGAGAGCGCCTCCCGCTCCCGAACCGACTTGCTCGCCGCGGTCGAGCACCGACGGACCTTCGTGTCCCTTGTCCTCGCGCAACGCCAGCTCTACCCTCCCTCGTTAAATATCAAAAAATACTATCCGCCCTTGTTCTTCGAAGGATCGCCCTTGCTTGCTCGAGCCACCGCACCGGCTCGCCGCTGGTCTTTGTTCCAGCGTTCAGCGGAGAGAGATAGAGAGAGAGAGCGAGAGAGGGGAGAGAGAGAAAGAGAGATTGGAGAACCGGAAGAATTCGAGACACGGGGTTCGTTCGATCGGGAAATCGTGGATCGTGGATCGCGGCGGACAGGGTGGAAACGAGGGGTTGCGGATCGACGCGGGCATCGGGGCGAGGCCGAGGCGCGTTTCGGTTGTCCTTGAACTGAATCAGGAAAACGAAGAGCGCCGGAGAGCGACGTTGGTTGGTTTTTTAGGCCCGGCGAAGCGAACTATTCTCTCTGTCTCTCTCTCTCTTTTTCTCTCTCAGTTTTCCACTCATTTTCCCTCTCGCCTTTTCGGTCTCTTTCTCCCTCTCTCTCTCTCTCTCTCTCTCCCTTGAGCTCCATCTCTTTCGGTCGCTCCCCAACGGTCGGATATAAAATTCAGGACTTTAAAGCATTTTAGTATCGATCCCCTCGTTTTTAGTACTAGACGCGAAACTCCCTCATCGGCGGTCGGCTGGTGGGGATGTACCTGGACCGCGATGGTGGGAGGAGATTCAACATCCCCCTGGCAGCCAGCCCCTGTCGCGGGTTGGCTTGCCATCGCGGAGAGAGCGATGCGTAGTTACACTGGCTGGTATATAAGTGTGTAAATGCATAATAAAACTCGCGCGTCCCGAGCATCAGAGGGACCGTAATTCCTGCGCCCCTGATTTTACTAAAGCGGCAAAAAACATGCATTTCCATTTGACGCGTTTCACCCCGACCTGCCTGCCTGCCTATCGCGTTGGTTTCACAACCACCCTGTCGCCCTCCGCCACCTCACCTCCTCCACCTCCTACACCTCCTCCACCACCTCCTCCTCCTCCGCCCCCCCGGAGCTGAGCCGTCCGCCCTCCGGAAACCCCCTCGCCCACCGGCGTGCGTCGCGTGATTCGATGAATTCCGTTTATAAATTAACACGACCATTTATAATAATTAGTCGCATTACCGTAGGAAAGTATATACCTGTCGTTATTTTACCCGTAGCAACGAAATGCATTTCATAATTATCTCGACAGTTAAACAAACGCGGAGGACCGGTCCTTCTGTCCCTATGATAATTGCAACCCCCTGGACGCCCACGCCGCCCTACGTCGGACCAGCGGGTTTGGGGGCGGCCGACGCAGTCACCCGGTCCAAACAAGCCGTCCAGCTTGTCGTAAACGTTCGATTAATAAATTAAACGAAGGAAAACGACTATCAATTACGTTCGGGCCCGGTATCGACGCAATATTTACGGAATAAACAGCGAATCGATGCGTCGCGGCCGCCGAGCCGAGCCGAGCCGCCCGTTTCTCCCCGAAAATCTCGAATATCCTGTTTATTCGGTGTATTCGTCCGGCGATTCGTTGCATTCGATTCCGCGGCAACTGCGAATTATTTTATCGAGTCTGTAATAACGCGGAAAAGAGAATTTCGACGGGAAAACCGGTCTCGCGTGCTGGACTCCGCTCGGGGATTAGCACTCGGCCGCGATCGCGTTCGCGATCCAGAGACGAGGCCGAGGACACCGCCGCGGCTCGTCGAAGTCGATGACACGACCCGCCGAGATTTTCGCGCGTTTCTTCGCCACGCACGCGGCACGCACGCAACCCTTCCGATATCGCAACGCAACGCGCCGAGCCGAGAGCCGAGGCGCTTTTCTACCCTTCCGTTCTTGCACGCGCCGCTGACCGCCGAGCGTGCTCCGTGTTCTCCCCTGGCCTGGTTTCTTCTATTAATAGAGGAACCTCGAGCTTTCCTTTCCTGCGTGCACGAAGGAGAGCGGCTTCGCGCGCGCCTAGAAAAAAAAAACGCAGTCGACAATCGAACGGCCGGAATCTATTTCCCGACTCGCCTCAACCACCCCTTTCGCACTCTCTCTCCCTCCCTCTTCCTCTTTCTCTCTCTCTCTCTTTCTCTCTCTCTCTCGCTCTCTGCTCGTTGATCAAGCGTTTGTCGCGTCACCGTCGCTGCGAGCCGACGTTAACTCGACGCTCGGGAGCCCGTTTTGCGAAACGAGAACGCCTCGGCGAGGCGAGCCACTCGAGGCCGGAAGAGGCTGTTGTTTCCGTAGGATTCTAAGCCGCGGCAAGCGTTCCGGTAAATTAGTCGGGGAAGCGTTTTTAAAAAACGCGTTACTCGAGGTTGCTACGGTTGGAAAGGACGTCGAAAGGGTAGCACGACGTTGCCAGGGGTAGCTAAGAGGCTTCAACTTTTTCAACCGGCGCCACAACCGTAAGGCCGCGCGCGCGTATGTATTCGTCAGCGGCTGCTCATATCGCCGCGCGGAAAGAGCAGAGCGGAGAGGAGAGGAGACCGGTGCTCTTTCCCTCCGGCACGGCGTTTTCAAAGGCACGCGCGCGTCGCCGAGCCAACGAGTGGATCCTGTCCTCTCGCGCGGCGTCGATCTTGCCGCGGTTTCGATTCGATCCCTCGTAAATCCTGGGGCCACCCCCTCTCTCTCTCTCTCTCTCTATCTCTGTCTCCTTCTCTCTCCTCGCTTTCTGCGCTCTCTTGTCGCCGTAATTCGAAATGAAAGAAAACGAGAAAAAAAAGAGAGCGCCGCGATTCCGATCGGCACGCGATAAGAGATTGACTGCGGGTGGACAAGCGGCGATAACGAATGCCGGCGACGAGCATTGTTTCGACAAGCTCGACGCCCGCCGTGATTGCCGATCCGTGCGCGGTATAAATTATATTAGGCTCTCCGGTCGCTGTCGCGATCCGCGCGGATTTTTCGGCCGCTCCAACAATTCGCCTCTTTTGTAAGCGGCTCCGGATTCGTTAACGGATAAAGTGCTCGCGGGAGGGGTGGTCTTCCGATCCGTAGACGGTGTAGATCGCTAATTAACCGCGGCGCGGCTTCGGTACGAATTCTACGGTTTCTACCGAGGCGAAGGGGTTCGCCAAAGCGTGTAGATCCCGATTCGCGGCACGAAGACATTGCTGTGATTATTTGTAGTTGCCGTCGTGGAGAAAAAAAATGAAGCTGTCGACGGAAAGTGTACCGGGATCCCGGCCTGCTTTCTGAGGATGATTCTCGAACGCGAAGCGAAGGGATCGTCGACGACGCTTTGTGCGCGGAGAGTCGGAGATTTCCGTACGCGTCCAGAACGAAAGCGCACGCGGTTGGAAGTAGAGAATCGATCATGATCGCTCCTAATAATAACGTTCAAAGGCGTTTCGTTTATTTCCGTGGGCACGATGACGCTCGCGATCGCGCTCGCTCGCCTGTCCGCACGCAGAGAGCGTGTGCTTGTCGACGCGCTCGAACCCCTTTTTTCCTAGACCGGTATCCTGTAGCACACGCGTAGGTACGCGGCGCGCAGAGAGACGGAGAGAGAGAGAGACAGAGAGAGAGAGAGAGAGAGAGAGAGAGGGCGAGTAAGTGAGAGAGTGTGTTCGAGAGAGCGTGAGAGAGAGACTCGGAGAATGGGAGAAAGAGAGAACGGCACACACTATATTTACGTACGCAAGGGAGGGAAATTATGCGCGCAGGGTGGAAAAGAGAAGGGCAGCTCTCGGCATCTCCGGTGTGCTCATGCATAATTCAATCAGAGTTAGACTAGAAACGTCAATACAGCTCGCAGATTATTTCTTTTCCCGGGCTGCTGCGCTCTCCCGCCTAGTCTTGTTCTTTCTCTTTCTATCCGTCGCGTTTCCACCCTCGCCCTCCCCCCGCGTGTCGCCCTCCGCCCCTCGCAGGCCCTCCTCCGCTCTCCTCCGCTCTCCTCCGCTCTCGCCGTCCGGAGAGAAGAGGAGCAAAACCGAGAGGGGAAAAGAGATTTCTCCTTCTGGCGCCTATCCGCCGCCCGCCGCCGCCCGAACCACCCCGAACCACCCCGAACCACCCGACACACCACCCTCCCGCGTCCCTCCCGAGCCTCCCGCGCCTCCCGCGCCACACCTCGCCCCCTTGCCGACACCCTCCACCATCCCCACCGCTCTTCTTTTATATTTTAATCAACTAATTCTGCGCAATGCGTACATTTATTGCGCCCTTTCGGTCGGCGGTATCCGCCTACCCCTTCCCGCTTAACAGCCTCGCCTGCCTGCACCCCGCCTGCCTCCGCGCGCCACCCAGCCGCGGCCCTCCTCCACCCTCGCCGCCACCCCGTGGTATACCATCCCGCGTTTTAATTGCAAATCTCACCTCGTCCGCTGATTCGATGGGATTTTTTCGCTGCCGGCCAATGAGAACGATCACGACCGATGCCGGCTTTTGGCAAAGTCAATTTTTTGCCGCTCTTCTTTCCCTCCCTCCGCCCCGCCACACCGTCCCCCCTCGACACGCCGGTTATACTCCAGCATTTTCCGCCCTCCTCCTCCTCCTCATCCTCCACTGCCGCCTCCACCTCCTCCACCTCTTCCTCTTCGTCCTCCACCTCCTCCTCCTCCTCCTCCACCTCCTCCGCCTCTCGATCATACCTGGCTCGCCTATCGCCAGGAAAAACACACCGTTGTTTCTCTTTATATATCCCCTTCACCCACCCCCGGACCCCCCCGCCGCATCCAGCGGCCCACCCACCGCCACCCCGCCCCACCCCACTGATTCGTAATATTGTTAATTAAATGTCGTAACTCCGCTCTTTGTGTTTCACAGGGCGTAATGATATTAATTATCCGCCGCGACTCGTTCGTTCATTCGTTCGTTCGTTCGTTCGTTCGTTCGTTCGTTCGTTGGTTCGTTCATTCCAACGAGTTCGAATGCGTAACGCCGTTATTAATCAGACATTAATAATAAATAGCCCGACGGTAGGGTGATCGTGCCGGGGTGGTGGTGGTGGTGGTCGGTGCTGTTTTCGCCGAGGAAAATTCCTCCGGTCGTAGCGTTCCTGGAGCAGCCAGCAGCAACCGCTTGCTTCTTCTCCGGCCAATAGACTCGCATGATGCTTCTTGTCAAAGAGAAAGAGAGAGGATCCTGGGCGAGGGTGGCGCGGGGTGGGGGAGAGCCAGAGCGTCGTTACACTGCCGGAGAAATCCAGTCCGCGGGGAGGGAAAAAATATTGCATTACCTTCTACGCTAATAGTTTCCTTTGACGGCCCATCAGCGTCTGCCTTTAATCTAGGCGGCCACAAAGGAACTCATCCTTCACCCTCTCGCGGTGCTCTCACCTTCCTCTCACTCTCTCCCTCTCTCTCTCTCTTGCTCCATCCGTCTCTCTCTCTCCCTCCCCCTCTCTCTCTCTTTTTCTCTCCGACTCTCGTTTCTCCACGTGGAAGAGCATGTACGCGTATGCACCCGTAAAGCACGCATTTGTCCGTGATCCGCGGCGTGCCGCACACGCGGCCGTTGCGGGAGGAAAACAGGGGGAGCGTGGAGAGAAAAAAAAGAACGTTGGAGGGAAGGAAGGAAGGAAGGAAGGAAGGAAGGAAGGAAGGAAGGAAGGAAGGAAAGAAGAGAGAAAGATAGCTCGCGTTCGGTCGCAGTGTTGCGGGGGTAGAGCAACCGGAGCGCGGCGAGAATTATCGCGGAGGTCGTCCTCGGCTGCTGACGAATGGAATCGCGTGGGGTGAAAGGGGTACCGAGAAGATTCGAACAGGACCAAGGGAGAGGATCGCGGGAAAGAGACGCCGCGGGCCGAGAAGGAGAGGATGGAGCGAGAAAGACGAGGGCGGTCGAGAGGAGCCGGGGGGTGGAACGGAATCGAGGCAAGCCGTTTTTTAAACGCGAACTCGCCGTGGCACCGCGAACCTCTGTGTTTTACACAGTCGAGGGTATGTTCTCCTCTTTTTCGCGAGCCCTGCCCCGTCCCACCCTCTCATTCAATAGCACCACCCTCCTTTTAGCGTGGTGCTCTCTTTTTCCAACCGACTCCCGGCGTGTCTTTCCTCTCCGGGCTTTTTCTCTCCATCGCGCTCTAAGCCTCTCATCCTCCCGTGATACGATTTCACCCTCTTGCTTTGCCTTGCCTTGCCTTGCCTCGGCTTGGCTTGGCTCCGGCTGCCTCGCCTCGCCTCGCAATGCCTTGCCTTGCCTTGCCTAGTCTTGCCATGCCTTCCCTCGGGCACCGAGATCCCTCCCACCCTCGAAGCGACTACCTTTGCCTTCGGCTAAAGAGGGAAATGAAAGCGAAACTGTTCAGCGGTGCTCTCACCCGACTTCGCGTCCCTCTCGCTCTATCCGTGCTTCTCTGCACTCCGTCTCCGTCTCTCTCTCTTTCTCTCTTTCTCCGGGCGTCTCTGTTTCTCGTTTCGCCGTCGCTCATGCGGTCACTCGTCTCTCTCCTTTTCTCTCTCTCTCTTTCTCTTTTTCTCTCCCGTTCTCTCCCTCGACAGCTAGGTTCGCCTGTTCGTCGCCTCTATCTCTCTTCCTCTCTCTCCGTCCGCTGTCTCTCCAGCTCGCTCGCGCGCTCACCCTCCGCGCGCGCTCTCACCCTTCCCACCGTGTGTCAGCCCTCCTCGTGCCACCCTTCTAATTTTTCCACCTCTTTCACTAAAATTAAAATCAATAGTAGCACCACGTGCCCGGGGACCCTGCCAGGAACACCCGCCACCCTCATCAGCCGTCGCATCAATCTCCAGAACCCATGAAAACCGTTTCGAAATAGTATATCGACGCGATTCCCGACATCTTCGATTCTCCGAGCTCGTTTTTTCTGCTCGCCGCTGGTCATTCCCCTCGCTTTTTTTTCGCCCACCCCCTCTCTATCTCTTCCTCTCTCGTCCTCGCGTCCGCTCTCTGTCACCACTCTGTGGCCTGTATTTTTCACTTTCGACGTGCTCTCGAATCCCTGTTCCCGACCCGCTGGTATATAATCCCGTTGTAGCGGACTAACGCGGGAATATTAGCCGCGGACACCGGGTTCAGACCGAGAGATAGAACCGAGCCCCGCCTCGATTCCGGAGCCGCGGAACGCTCCCGGAATCGCGAAAGGATAATCGGTGTACCTGTTGTTCGAGCGTTACGGCTCACCGTTCGTTAAATCGAAACGTTTCCCCGTGGCCACGCCGATGACCCGATTTGTTAGTCAAATCGCGTCTCCCGGAGAGGTGTGCTCTCTGCTCTCGGGCACCGATCACCGTGATTTCTCCTTTGCATTCCGAGCGAGACGTTCCCCGAATCTCCCTGCGCTCGCTCGAGAGACGTCGGCGGGACGCGTTCTCGCAGCCGAGAATTACAAATCCGCTCGGCCAGATCGAGGACCGCGGCGGGCCGCCGCGTATCTAGCATTCGTAGAAGCACGCGTAGAGATCGCGAGCTGCGAAGAGACGGGAGGGGTCAAGATAGACCCAGCGGCCGCAGCGGTGCTCGTTGCGGAGGGGTGTTGAAAGAAGTGGCAGAGAGGCATCGAGCGAAGTAATCGGCTATTCCCCCGGTTGTGTCACGGCGCCGGGAAAACGGATCCGCGGCGGAGAGAATAATCGGGGTAAAGCGGTGGTGCCTTTAACCGGAAACGGAAATCCCCGGTCGAGGGCCTCGGGCCGACTACCTCGCCGCGGCGGACGAGTAACAGGTAAGGTTCGATCCACGGTTAAAGCATACAGGTGGCCGAGCACGCTTTCATCATCCTTTCCACGTGCGGGTGTGTGTGTGCGGCTCGTGTAGGTGTGCTCGCCGAGAGCGAGAGCCTGCCTGAGCGCGTTTGTCCGTGCGTAAGCGCAAGCATAAGCGGGCGCGTCTCTCCGCACCTCGGCCGAGCGGCTACATATGTTTACCGGGGTAGGAAAAGGGACCGCTCGTATCCGATAAGAAGCTGCGTGGAAAGCGGAGCAGGAGGAACGAGGCGAAGAAAGGGAACGACGTCGACGACGACGAGGTTGCCGCCGTCGTCGGTTACGTATCGGAAAACCCACCCCCGGGCCGACACATCCGGCCCGAGAGCACCCTTCTGCCCCGGTCGAGCGAAGGAATTTGGCCGAGGGGTGGAGAGGACATTGGCTGAACGACACTCGTTCCCGTTCCCTCAAGATCGGTGACCTTGCGAGTCCTGTTTGTAAACAAGGGGATCGCCGCCGAGGGGCAAGAGACGGGGCAGGGACAGGGGCAGGGACAGGAGCAGGGGCATGGGCCGAGCACCGGAACCCCTTTGATTCCGATCAGGTGTCGTCGAATGTCGGCCAGCGCGTTTGCCACTCGATCGATCTATCGCGAGTCGAGCCGTCTCCAGAGTATATCGCGGACGGGGGAAACGTCGAGCGACGTAATTAATCGGCCGACGAAACTAACCGGTCGATCTAGGCGGGCCAGGTCGCGGGCTCGTCACTCGGCGAACACCAATCGACGACGATAATGTGTTTAGCAAATAATATGTCCGTTTTGCGGACCATTGTCCGGTTCTACTGGTAATGGTCGCGCTTAATTAGCAAAACCAATTAAAATAATTAACGTAAACTCTAATTTCGCGTCGCGTATAAATTGACCGGTCGCCGATGCATTAAAACGGCCCAGCGAAAGGGTACGTCGGGAGTCGGGCCGAGAGCGGCGCGGCGCGGAGCGGCGCGACGCCGGCGTCGATGTTATTGAAAATAAATATTCGATCGCCCCGGCGTGGCAACGCGAATTCGTTCGCCGTTTTTTCGCGTTTGCTTTTCTACGCGCTCTTTTTTCCCCTTTTATTTAGCGTTTTTTTTATCATCCCCCGGCAGCCCCGCGCGGCCGCCGCTGCGGCGGAGCCGGTACTTTCTCTGTCGCGCATCGATCAAAATTCAGCTGACCGGATTAATCGATTCGAGTGCCGTGGTTCTCGTCCCAATTACTCGGTTTTCAGGCAACACGCTGGCAAAACGGTGGCACGGCGCGATGGGAAAACGAGAGACACGGGACTCCGTGCGACGGAGCGCGCGCTCCGACGAACAACGACGCAGCGAACGACCAGCGACGATTAACTGCGGCAACGTCCCGCGGCGGCGACGCCTCCGAAGCGTCGACGAGGACGGATCGCGCTGTCAAAAGCCATTCTAGCGGCGAGTGCGAGCTGCTGCCTCGTTCTCGTTACCGAGGCTGAGCAACCACCGGTAACCGGTGCTCATACTTTTCACCCGACTGAATCGTACCGCCGGCACCCTCGCGGCCACCCCCCGGTTACCCCTTTCGCCCATCCTCTTGCGAGACACCCCTCTCTCCGCTGCTCTCTCGCTCGGTCTCTCCCGGTCTCTCCCGGACTCTCTCTCAGTCTCTCCCGGTCTCTCTCAGTTTCTCTCAGTCTCTCTCCGTTGCCGATTCTCGCGGCAGCGCGCCACCGACCACCCTCTTTCTCTTTCTCTTTCTCTTTCTCTTTCCTCTCTTCTCTTACCCTTTCCCTCGGACCCTTTCTCTTTCTCTCTTTCTCTGTCCCTCTTCTCTCCTGTATTCCGGGATGCGAGCGTGCCGCCCCCACCAGCGCACTCCCCACAATGCGATGGTGGTATTGATTTAAAAGTACATTCGTGTTTTCATAATGCCGTATCTGTACCGACGCTCAAGCGCACCCTTCTCTGCCCCCGGCCGCCCCTCGCAGCCTCTCTCTTCTTTCTCTTTCTTGCCTGTCCCGCGATGGCTCGCTCCCACCGGCGTGGCATCGGCACACGCGCCCCTTCCCGCCCCGGTCCCGCGCCGCTCACCCTTAACCTCCTCTTCAGCCTCGGTCTCTTGTCACCCACGCGTAGGTATGACGTTGCCCGCCCTTCGCCCACCCCCTTTTTCCCTTCTATTTTCCTATCTCCGCCGGGCTCGCTCACTCGTCGCTCGTTTCTTTCCCGTCTCGGTCTAGCTCTCTCGCCACTAGTCCACCCCTAACCGGCCCACCCCGACTCCGGGCCCCTCCGCCCGTCGCGGTGTGCTGTTCGCCGTCCTTCTTACCCCGACGGCCGATGCGACGGCGAAACGACGACGCGACGAGCACGGCGCGCGATTAAATCCGCGTTAATCGACGCGGCCCGATAATTCGATTCCACGGGTAAAAATAATTGGCCAAGAGCCGCGGCACCGCGCCTCGGTGGGCAGTCCCGGCTCCATTCGCTCCATTCGCGGCTCGCGAACCCGTTTTACCCGCTTTAACCCGCGTTACCCGCGTTACCCTCGCCGATGCCATGCCGGGACACGTCGACGTGAAAGTTCGTCGCCCGAACACGACGCACCTACACTCGGCCCCCCTCGTTAACCGAACGATTTTTCCGCGGACGCACACGCCCGTCGAAATCCGACCGAGCAACGCGACACCCAGACGCCCGGCGATTTTCTTCCAGCTCCGAGTCCGATTCGACCCGACACCCTCCATCATGACGGCTTCCACCGAGCCCCTTCTAAAACGTTCTAACTTCGCCTTCCCGCGAATTCTTCTAGACGGCCATGAATAACGGAGAGATTTAGGCGGCACCATTTATCACTGACACGTTCCGACCGTTTCGCAACGCTCTGTATCATTTATATCCACAGACAAATGCTACCGGCGCTGATCGTTAACTCTTTCGTTCTCGATTATCCGCCTAGAGGGGATGCTTGATAAGCGTTCTCATAACTTTACCTGTGATCATCCTCGAAATACTCGCACGGCGATGCTCCCGTCGATTTTCGACAGATGTCTTCTTCTTTTAGATTGACGTCTTCGTTCGGCAGGCGTCGAGTAATTAGCACGTCGTCCACCTGCAACAGAGTGCACAGTGTCAGCGATTTTGCAGCGGAAGAATCCGGTGGCTCGTGCATTGCCCTCACGTTTTTCTC
>CM052165.1:6121486-6133350 GCA_028455555.1 Augochlorella aurata
CTGCAATAATTGCGACAATTAACACATGTAGTGAATAAATCATTCGTAAACGTATCTTTCTCATCTAATTAATCATAAATCAATCAACCCTCAAACGGCGAATTTTCTTAAGAAAAATATAAGTTAACGTACTCAGGATAACTTATAATATTATTTAGCAATTTTTCCAACATACTTTTCAACGGACTTCCACACGTTATATTCTACACAGATTTTAATCATAAAAAATTAGATAACAGAATAACAATATTTCGCCACTCGATCATCAAATAATTCAAGATCATTACCGTCCCATATCCCTGCAGTTAACCCCATCAGCGAAAGCACTTTCATTCGCAAACATCCCAAATAAGAATCTCGAAAGGTGTTGTCAAAATTCCGACTAATCGTTCGCGTCGTTAAAAAGTGTCTTCCAGCTGATCCCACCGCCCTCAAAAAATCAGCGAGTACATCGGCCAGCTGCAACAAAGTGCGAGGCAGCCGCGCAACTCGCGTTGAAAAAATTAGAAGCCTCGAGAGGATTCGGGCTCGGCCGTTTGGAGAAAGGGGTGCGCGGGTGCTCGGCTCGGATCCCTCGAAAAGAACGGAACGAAACGAAACGGAGGGATCGGTACGCGCGTTCTCTCTCGCCTAACGAATAACGCGTGGCTGGGCTACCGGCTCTCGAGGAGCCGGCTCGGCGAGAACGGAATCGCAAAGAGGCAAGGAAATTAGCGCGAGGGCCCTGCCCGGGATACAATAAAACCGCGGGAACCGGCGCGCGGATGCAGGTATACAGAGTTTCGAGGGTTTCAACAACGGTCACTTCTCTCCCGCTGCTGGCTCCGAGAGCACCTGCCCCGGTTTTTGCAATCGTCTTTAATAAACAGTAATTATGGTCGCGCAAACGTTCGGGCCGGGGTCCGAGCGACGTGCGTGCCTCCGCTGCCTACGAGAGCCGCTTCTCTCGCGTCTTTCACGGCCGGTAATTGGCTTCTCCTTGGACAAAATTATCGAATAAAAGCCCGCTGGCCGGTGCTTTCGTCGCCGTCCGGCCGATTCCGCTCGCTCGGAATCCTCCTCGGCGCACTCGGCCCTCTTTTATTCGCCTTTTAGAAAATCGCGATTCGGAGGGATGCGGCCCGCGTCGTCGTCGCCGTCGTCGTCGGGCTTCCGCGTGTCCAGAACCGGCTGGAAAAAGGACGCGAAAAAACGGCGCGAGGGAAAGTGAAGAGAGGAGAGAGCGAAAAAAAAGGAGTCGGACGGTATCGACGTTAATCTGCACGGTCATAAATCACGCGGCGGAGCCCGGCGCGCCCCGCGGCCGCCCCCGCGCGCCTCTGTATGTTTTTTTGCCCGTTAATTTCCGCGAGCCGGGCTCGATTTTGTAAACTCGTCGCGACGTTCATTATCTCGCGCCTGGGTCGAAATAGCTGAAAAAAGAAAAACAGCGGGCCGGGCTTCGAAATTCGACGGGTCGATCGGGAAAACAGGGTGCCGGCAAACAACGGCTCCTCCCACGCGAAATCGCAAAGGGTTGCCGGGTAGTTGGGCATTGGCGAATCCGGAATAGCGGAAAAATGGTGGGGATATATTAGCGGTTTTTACTATTGATTACCGAATTAAAAACGCGCATGTATAATTCAGCGATATTTCGCGTTTCCACGGTTCCGCCGTTGGCGCCGCCAGCCTCGCTGCGGTCCAACCCTTGCCCACCCCTCTGCCGACTTTACCGGGAGAGCCGCGCGCGTTCTCCAACCCCTCTGCAACCATCCAGATGGCGCGTTTCCGCGTCGACATCACCGGGGGTTGGTTCTCGACCGTTTCCCGAGGACGCTTCGCAGCTTCGCTGGTGTCCGCCGCGGGGGTGCGCACCCTCTGCGTTACCAACAGGGCGTTATCCACTGCGAATAATTTCCCAAGGACGTTCGCGGGTCGATAGAGACTCTCGTAGGGTGAGAAAGCGAGGGCTGATTCCGTCGAATTCACTGATCGTTGATAAGAAAGATCGTTCGAGTTCTACTGCCGCGACGATGACGGCGGATCGATAAAGACAAGCGCCGATGGGGGTGGCCAAATATTTACGCAGGGGAAAGCGGCTGAAAGCAAAGGAAATGTCGGCGAGAGAAGCTGAGCAAATTAATCTCGCTGCGAACGAATTCTTCGGCGAAGAATGAACGGAAATGAGTGGAAGCGGAGATGAGAAGCTTGCCGATCGTAAGACGATGAATTGATCTCGCTGGGCTCGTGTCCAATGGTTTATTTTGCAAAATAAATTGACATATACAACGTGGTACCTTAGCGAAAACGAATGTCCGCACGTTCCTTCTAAAAAGAGGTTCGAAGCGCGCGTGCTTCGAGCGTACAAACGGTTCAGCACGATGGACAAAAATGACTTTCGGACAGTGATTGGTTCCGGTGTAGTTTCCTAGGCGTGGGATGTCGAACGAAGAGTGGCTGCTGGAACTTATCGTTAGAAACGAGAGAGAAACCGTACATAATATTCGGTCTGTGTGCGCGTGTCGCGTGTTTCATGTATGTCTCGTATTTCGCGCGTGTCGCGTACGTAATGTATTGTATGCGTTGCGTCTGTGTTCGTGTGCGGGCGGGCGCGTGTGTGTGTGCAATTGAAAGCTCAATATCAATATCTCCAAAGCTCGAGTTTAAACCGGCTGCTTCTCTCTGTCGTCGTTCGCTTAACAACTACGATTCGAATTTAATTGATCATATGGAACGGTTGTGTGCCGGGACCCCCGTCGCCGGGGTCCGCGTCTTTCTTAATCGTTAATTGAGAGTCTTACTTCGACGAGCCTCTACGATTAATTATCTCTATAAGTGTCCTTTACGAACTCGTGATGCGCGATGCGATAGAATACCAGAGCGTTACGTCAAAGAACGGAGAATGCTTTTCCTCTTACAATGTGTGTAACTCGATCCTCCGTCGATCTCGCGCCGGCCCGGTTCTCCTCTAGGCAGCATCTCCTGGTCGGTAGTGTCTCGGCGTTGGAAAGCGGGGACGAGCCCCGCGCCGACGGAGATCGACGGGGCAACGATCTAAATTGGCCGACCGGGTCGGTCGGCCGCTACGCGACCAGCTACTTGGTGAGAATTATTCCTAGAGATACGCGAGACATTCAGGTTTTATATAAAATCCTGTCCACAGTTAGACCTCTAATACCATCTATTTGACAGCCACACGAGAATCGCTAAAATTCTGGAGACTAGACTGACCGGTTTCGGATGCGAATGCGGGGGCGTGTGTGACCGGCGTGGCCGGAGGGGGAGACGCGGGGACACGCAGGAACGCGGGCGACTTTTTGGAAACCAAGTGAATGGATGAGGGGATCGTCTATCGTACGGCTAGGTTCTTACTGTGGCTACTTAATCGCTAGATGCGCTACGGTTGATCGTCTCGCGTCGACGTCTCGCGATCGACGAGAATACTTTCACAGAGCGAGATCCCGTTCGGCCTCGCCGTCTCTCGCAGCCGGGAGGACGCGACGCGCGACGAGCTCGATTCTCACACGCAAATAGCACCATATCAACAACAAACGTTCGTACTATTCAACGGAAGCCGTATAAAATCTGAAATATTGGTAACGCAGCATCTGCTCGAAACGTACGATATTAATAAAAGTAATTATCAAGAGTATTATTATTATTATTATTATTATTATTAGTATTAATATTAGTATTAATGTTAGTATTAATATTAGTATTAATATCATTAGTATTAATATTATTATTAATATTATTAGTATCATTATTATTATTAATATTATCGTTAGTAATACTATTATACTTAGTCGTTCGGCAATACGTTCGTCGAGCTTGCCCTCGAGAATCCTTAAGGAACTATTTTGGCACTAGAATCCACCTCGGTCGCGTTAAACCTCTTAAAGCCTTTCCGGCCGACTTGCTCGAGTCGCGAGTCTCGCGCTTAACGTATGGTCTCTTACGGGTACTGAATACCTAGGATCGTGTTTAATCTGGTTCCGATTAATCTCGAAGTTACATCTTAAATCGAGCCGAGCTACCGAGGCCAGCCGAGCCGCGGATACGCCACCTGCTCTCTCTCCGACGACCTCGATCCTCGATCGATCGATCTAACGTTCCCCGACTCGTCTCGGCCACCTTTTAGTAGCGCGTCGCTACGTTGCTTAAATATCGGCTAAGTTACTCGTATCCTACACCCCCGGAGACAATAGAAAATTCATAGTAAATCTGGTTCGTTTTGTAAAACTGTGCTCGTCGACGGGCACGACTCCCATAGAACCGCTTACAAAATTCCCATGGAATAGCGGGCCGGGTCTCGCGGCGGACACCTGCTCCGCTAAAAAGATTGCGAGACCTCGGAGACTAACCCCCCCCCCCCTATCCCTGCCCACGAGAAAATCGTATCGAGGAGAATCGGCGGGCGCACCTGGGGAGAAACGAGGATGGGAACGCGGCGTGTCTCCTCTTCGCTCGGGTATGCTACTTATCTTAGAAATCCTGTGCTCGTGTACAAATGGACCGCGCCATTTCGATCTTACGGATACAAATCGTACGGGTCGCTAGCGACCGGGACGGCGTTATTTTCAGCGATTGAGTCGCGAAACGTTTCGAAAGCGGCCTTCTTCGTCTGCTACCTCTAGCGTCTCCGCCGCAGCTCTCTCTCTCTTTCTCTCTCTCTCTCTCTCTCTCTCGCTCGCCTCCGCTGGCCGAAATCTTCTCACGCGTGTTTCCGCAACGAGCCCTCCGTCGATCGGTCGATCGATCTCGTCGTCGAGGGAACGGCTGCGGAACGGTGACAAGATTTCGACCGGCGCCGCGGAATCTCCGCGGACGTGTTTCCGCGAAGAAGCGGCCCGACTAGGATCGATACGGTTCCCTGGAAGGGACGGAGGGATTGTTCGCGACCGGTTGATTTCCAGAGCGGACTTCCGGCGACCCACCGCGGAGTCTCGGAAATTTTCCTGGCACCCTCCGGTTCCTCTGCATTTTAAACGAGCCCCGGGGGGGCTTTTTCTCGTGAAACAGAGGCGGCTCGGTTCCCTCTCCCCTAGCAAACAGTCGAGGCTCGTTGTATCGTGTTCCGCGCGATTCCACGAGGCGCCGCGATGTTCCGAGCGGTTCCGTGCGGTTCCGAGTGCGGCTGCGGTTGGTCCGCGCGCGCACGCAGCCGCGGAATCCGCAGCGCGGCACCGCGTCGAGTTCGTTAGCCGGCGATTGTTCTCCGCGGTTCGTACATCCGAGCTTTGGTAAATTTAACGGGTCGGGTTGGTCGAATGCGAGCAACGGAGAGAGACAGAGAGGAGACGAGGATGGGAGAAGCGAGCAAGAGATAGAGAGATAGAGAGAGAGAGGGAGGGAGGGAGGGAGAGCGAGAGGGTTGGAAAATGGATAGAGCCAAGGGCTGCGAAACTGCGGGGATCATTAGGATATATTGTCAATTCCGAGCGCTTTGAGTCCTCTGCCAGCACCGTGCCGCGAGCCACAGGCTCCCCAGCAATTTGCCCGAATCGGTATCGCGGACCGGTGATTTTCTTCGATGATTTTATCGCCGGCGAACTCGGCCACCCTCCGTCCACTCGACCGCGGAAAACTGCTCGACGGTCGCGGAAACGCGACAGCTAGCCGCCGCCGGAACCGGCCGTTCCCTCCGAACTCGAGTCTCACCTGCCCGATGGAACCGGCGCAGGTAAGAAGACGCGGCCGTGGTTGTAGCGGCTGACGGATCGTATCTACAATGAGTTTCTTCGGCCGGCTAAACGGGAGTGCCTTCGTCGTTTTGATTTCGCTCCGTGCTCTCTTCCCCGACTGCGTCGAGTTCCCGTAGAAAACCGCCGGGGACTTCCGGCGTTTGCGATCGTTCGATGTCCTGCCGTTTCGACCCGAGTCGGATCAAGGTGATCGCAACAGCCTCATTAACTCTCCTTCTCCTCGATGGGGCTGACTTCGTTCTGGAGCAGCTCGAACTTCGGGCTCAGACCCGGCAGTATGCTCTTGGTGCTCGTCTTGAGCTGGTTGTAGATGTCCAGCGACTTCTTCCGGTCCAGGTCCAGGCTCTCCTCGATCAGTCGCGGAGGGATGCTCCCGCTTCGCTTGTGGCTAGGCACGAACGTGCTGCCCTCCGGTTTCTGGTCCTTCGGCCTCTCCTCCTTGTGCTCCGGCGTCAGCGTCCCGTTGCCCAGCTTCCGCTGCTGCTCCTGGAACGTGTCCTCCTGCACGTCGTCCTTCAGCAACGCCCCCGTGATCACCGGCTTGCTCTCAAGCTTCCCGACCTCCTTCGGCGGCTTCTGATCCGCGAGGTCCAGCTTCTTCGGCGTCGCTCCGTTCACCTGCAGGTTCGGGTTCGAGCGGACCGTGTCCGTCGAGACGCTCGCGTCCGTCGAGTCCTGCTGGTCCATCGAGCCGCCGGAACCCTGGGACACGTCCAGGTTGTTCCGCTTGCCGGGTATCGAGGGCTGAAACGAGAGCTTCGTTATCCGAGGGGACCCGAATCGTCTGTAGGATATACGCCCCCTCTCCAAAAGTGTTAGGACAATTGTTGAAGAATGTAATATGGCATTATATTGGCGAAAGTATTTATTAAGTTATAAGTAGACTGCGAATTTTATATATTTATGGGGTAGTTGTGATTTAAAATATTATAAAGATTAAAGGAATTTAAAAATGTCAATCTCTATTTTGCATAAAAATCCACAGTCTTGTTGCAAGTAGATGCATTTACTGCAGTTTGTACATGTCTTAAAGACATCCCATAACAGACGTCTTAGAAACATCCCTAATGTCCTATACCAGACGCCTTATAGACGCCTTTGTACTATCTGGGATAGAGTATATTGAGAAATTTCAAACATTAAAAATTGTAACACCCTGTATATACGCACTTGTTACAATATAATTAACAATGAAATAAATTGAAAGAACTACATGAATTTCCTAGTTTAATTTCGTGCAAGCGTCCTAATACTTTCCGAGGAGGGCGAACAAGGGATGATCCCAGTGATCCCTGGAATAATGGGTTTACTCACGCTCTCGTCGGCGTCCTTCTCCATGCTGGACGTTTTCGACACGTTCAACAGCGTCTTCTCGGTGTCCGGCGACTTATCGAATTCCACCCACTTGGAGGCGCCCTCCAGCTTCCGGGAAAGCGTATCGGACTCGTAACTACCGCCGTACACCGGATAGCCCAGATGGCCGGCATCGTACTCGACTTGATTTCCATAACGATAGCTGGGATTCACGGAGCCCTGGCTGGAGATCGAGAGATCGGACTGGGACAGTCCGGTGTTCGTGCTGCCGAATAGTCTCGTGTTCTCGAAACCTGCATCGCGGAGATAGGGCCTCGGCTAAATTAATTGCTCCCTCGGACAACAACAACGGGGGGGAGAAGGAGCGGTTTCCCGTGGAGCTAGGGGTCGGGGGGAGGGCGGGCGAGATTGTACGGGCATTTTTCGATACCGGATGATCGATCCTCGGGAATTTCTTCTCGGTGCACCAGGGCCTGCTGGTCGGTGACGTCTGCGGTCACGTCGTCGGCGGAGCCTTTATTGGGCTTGGCGTCGTCGGGCTGATAGCTAGCCTGCACCTCCACCACGAACGAGCACCCGTTATCTTGGTACCTGCGGTTTCTATTATCCTCCATCGTCACCTAAAACACCAATCCCGTCCGGTTCGTTAGCGTTTTTCCAGGCTCCGTAGTGGCCGCTGCGGTGGAAAAAAAGGAGCCGTTTATTACCGGGGGCTCGTAAAAAACTCAGGCTCGCCGGCGGACGGGCATTAATCAACACCGGGGGAGAGAATCGAGTCCGCGGGAGCCGGAGTGTTCGGCGACGTTCGTCTCGAGCCCGGACAGACTATTTCACGGGGAATCGATACAACACGGGTACACCGTTGATTTATTCGGGGCGCACGAGGGGTTGTCAAACATCGGCGGAGCGGCAGCCGGCCGATAAAAGCGGACGCGCGGAACGCCGAACAATGCGCCGCATCGAAACTAGGAAATTAATTTCCACTCCGTAGATTTCCTGGCCGATGTTTCTAGTTTACCCGTATAACCCACCAGGCCACCCTCCGCCCGAGGGTGTATAAACGCGACCGCCCGCGGTAGCCACTCGACTCGACAGACCACAGAATTAGTTCCCGCTATTGTTCCGGACCGGCTTCCTCGGTCCGACTCGTTTCTCTCTGTTTCGTTCGCAAGCCTGCCGTCTCTCCTCGCGGCCGCACCGGGCCGCGTCGGCTTTGAGTTATCGGGACCGTCAGCCCGGCATCCCGGCGTGCCTCGATTCGCCGGGAAATCTTCGGCGAACCCGTCGTTCCCAGGCATTCCGGCGTCGAGGGTGTCTGACAGAACTGATTCCGCTCGCCGCAAATCGCTCGGCGATCGGTTAATTTGCCAAGCTTCAAATTACTGTCCAGCTCAGGCACCCGTTTCGAGTTGGCGCCGCTCTCTAAGCCGCCACTTTCTAAGCATTCGTAAGCGGAAGGTGTTTGCGACGCTTTCGACGCGGTCCCTCGACGGCCAAGTTTTTCTGGGTAAAAGAAGGAATCGCGAGGAAAGTTCTCCGAAGGAATAAGCGAATTTGGAGCAATGATCGCGCGCCGGCAACTTCCAGGTCCGCGGAGCTGGAAGGAATTGAACGAATGGGACAGTTTCGACCCCTCCGCCGGCTAGGACAAAGAAATGGTAAAAGGGAGCCGAAGTGCCTCCTATTCCCGGATTCTTCGAGGAAACTGTATCCCCGAGGCGTCGTACAAGCTCGCCGCCGGTCTCGCAGTTTTTCACGGGACGTCGCAAAGTGCCGACTCGGTTCGGGCATCTAGGAATCCCCGCTCGATCCTCCCATACGTCGAACAACGAATCACCCACACGAGACAACGTTTCTTCGCCGGAAGAAATCCGAACTGTGTCAGGACCGACGAGTATACATTTTCTATTTGTTTCGTTATGCGATGTGCCTTGTCGGGATGCGCCGAGTGTAGTTTTTAGGGGAATATTTATCACCTGGATGTAAAATGCGATTCCCAAATTCTCAACGTTTCGGGGGTCTTCGAATTTTACTCGCAGTTTGTCTATTGAGAGGGCCATCCCCTTTTCGTGACCAGTTTGCGTCAGTTATTAATATTAAAAATATTATACGAACGTCCAATATATCTCAAGATATTGTAATACTAATTAGTTGGGATTTATAGGAGTCCAATATCCAGAAGTATCTTTCGAAAAAATTACAGTTCTTTTTATAGGCGTGATAATTTTCAGTAACTGGATTTGAAAACCATGCTCAATAAAAGCAGGAATTATTACCGAATTATTCATCAAATTATCTAAGCATTGTAATAACTCGGATACGTTATCTGAGTGATAACTCAGATACATTATCAGCAAACTGCAGACGCTTATGCAAAATAAAAATTGCCTACATCAATTGCAAAGAGTATAACCTATACTCTTTATAATAGATTAAAAAGAATACATTGATATTTCAAAATGTTTTTAATTGTCACGCTATTTTAAATTATAATAAAATATAATAAAATCTCGAATAAAGACTCGAATGAAGCTTTTAGGTTATAGAATGTTTCGGGGTCATCGCATTGCAACAATAAACGTTCTCATAAGAATGCTATACTCTGATTCGACGAAACTCGACCGATCCCGGTCGTCTGTTTCTGGCGGCGCTCGTTTTAGGTGTTTCGCGCCTCATGAAAGGAAAATGGGGCAAGGGTGGCGTTCGTTCCGCTTCGGAAGCTGGGCTCGGAATCTCAGGCGGCGAGAGGAGCGTCCGGGGTCATTTTCGGGAAGGCAACTCGCCGGAAACAGCCGTAATTCAGGGCCTCGAGAGCAGCTAACTCTAGTGCAACTCGCGTTTCACGAGTCGACCCGCCGACCCGATGGAACTGCGGCGGCCCCGCTTTCCGGCCGGCGATTATTAAAAATTATACCGTGCCGTGTTTCGGGCAATTGCGCGAGCCTGACGTTTGCTCGGAACGGGCCCGGGCGCCGAATTGAAATGCAAATTACGGCCGCGGAACACGGCTCGGCGAGCCAAGGGCACGCCGCCACGGGCACCCCGTGGCACCCCGTGGCACCCCGTGGCACCCTGCGCGAATTAGTGCTCCGCCGCGGACGTAGGCGTGCGGGCATGCTGCGACGCCACACGTATAAATATGTCTGCCTATCGAGATCGCAGAGGCCATAGGAGAGCGACGCTTCGCCGAGGATTTAATCTTCCACGTGATAAATTAATCGATGCGCAAGACTGATGATCACGCGTTACTGATCCCGGATGCTCTACTAAACGGATGACGTGTCCCGTACCCCTTTCCAGCCGCTATTTATACGCGCTGACAGCTAATAACCTGCTATAACCCGAATTTTTTATAACTTTATCAGATCGATGATACAGATGCAACCAGAAGCCAACGAACGCGGAGCTCCTCGACGTTTATAGCCCGAAGGAACCGGATCGAGCGAGCAGGATCCGAGGATTAACCATCGAACGGCGGTCCATTTTGACGGAAATATAATGTAACCCTCTGCGGGCGAGTACTTTTGAAATATTAAGAATACTTGCTGCGGAGAAAGAGGTCGCGTATCAAAGATCTTAATGATACGAGAAGTGAACAATATATTCTGATCTTTTGTTATGTACGTAATATAAGATGTATATAATATGATACATAATTCTGACGTCGTCGATATGTCGACACATTCGGCCTTGAAGGGTCAACCCTTTGTACTACGACGCTTTTTCTGATATTTCTATCAATATATTCCAATATATGTTTTATTACAATATACTTAAAATAGGATTGGAATAAAAATCATTATACTGCTGTGAAATTACATAAGAATTATTAAAGAAATGATTACATAAATTATTAATTATTATTAGTGCAAAGGGTTAATACTGTTAGGATTATTTATAATTTTATTCAGCAATCTTCTCAACATATCTTATATTTTACATAAAGCTTAATAAATCTGTGAACAATTTTAATTAATTGTCAAAATACATTGAAAACTTGTCAAATAAAATTATAAATGATCCTAAACGATGCTATTAGCCCAGTCGAATAGTCAAACGACGATACTCCGGGTCCAAATGGACCCAAGCATCACGGTCCAAGCGTTAAGACCCGATCAGCTCTTTCGGAAACGATCTCCCTCAACCCTGAGGGACCCGTTCGCGAGGAAACGGAATGCTCGGGGCTGGAAATTTCGCGGGGCACGATGGCTGGCGTAAATTCTGGGTCGCAGAGAGGGAGCCGACGAATCGCTAGAAATTCCACGCGATTCCTTTTTACGATCGCGCTCCGGCCGCAGCGCCGTGGCTTTCCCGCGTTATTATTTCCGAGGGCGAGGGAGGCACTCGAACCGTGAGGGTTAATTTCTTCGTTACGTTTGCTCCGGCGGAGAAACAAGTGGACCGATAGGAGCAAACACCCCGAGCATCGAGTGGCCTCCGGCGGAGCGCCACTTCATCCGAAAGAAGCACTCGTGGCCGCGATGGAGCGAGTGTTTCTCGAATTCTGAGAGTATTCCGCGCGACCGAGGGTGAACGCCGCGCTTGGCTCCGAGCCAGGTATTACGTCGAAGCATCCCAGGCATCCTGTGTCTGCTCCTGTGCCCGGTGTCTCGCCCTTTTCCATCTCCTACCGATCGTGTCGCGCGGTTTTTGCGTTCCGGCCGGAAGCCGCCGCGACACCTCTCCCGGGCACAGGTGTCCGCGGGAAGCGGCTGCCGCATCTTTTGCCAACTCGAGGCCGGAGAGCTCCGTAGGAAACAGCTCTGTTCGCTGGAACGGTCCTTTAACCCTTTGCGGTCGGCGGTGCTCGGTAGCGGTTTTATTTCAGAATTTTCTACAACGTTATAGAATTCAATTTCCGCTGGT